>OX451737.1:124682709-124893827 GCA_948472305.1 Vicia faba | reverse complement strand
TATTTAGGAAGTTCACCAACCGTCCTCTCTATGGATACGTCTCCCCCAATTTTGTTTTAGAATTGAGATAAATTTCTTACTTTGTAAAAAGTTAATCACAAGAGAAGTGTTCCAAGAGTAACCCTATAAACCCTAACCGTTTGATGTTGATTAAACCCCTTCTTTTCTTTTGATCTTGAGCAAGACCAAGACACAATAGATCCAATTAATTCACCATCTCATGCTTTTTTCAAGATCTTCAATCTCCAAAGCTTTCACTCGATCGAATCCAATTGCAAACTATTGACATCAAGAGCTTCCAATATGATCCACTGTCTCACACTACTCCTTTTCAAGATCTCTAGTCTTAAAAGCATTCACTTGGCCGAATCCACTATTGTGAAGTCTTGAACAAAACCCCCAAATCTACCAAAGATCTGGGAGGACAAACCCTAGGTTTTTTCGGATGAAACCCCCCATAATTCTCAACCTAATATTCTCAGTTACACAAACCTAATTGGATGTTATCAAACCTCATTCAGATTGCACCGTAAGTGTTTATAGTTTCATCAAGTTGAAATGAAGCATGTAATATGTATTTATACTTGTGGAAATTTGTTGGCAAAGAGGGAAACTTCGAAATAAAAAAATATTTGGAAAAATGACACAATTAACAGGATGTGTCGGCACATACGAGTCATGTGCCAACATGTACTGACATGCATTGACCCATGTGCCAACCTGAAAAGGAAATGCATGAGCACATACGTTTAAAATATGAAATATATGCCGACCTAAATAGGACTATGTGGCAACACATGAAAACAGAGCCTACATGCTTCCATATTGCAGTACACGTACCGACCTAAAAATAGGGTGTGTCGGCACATGCTGTTATTTTTGTGCAGAAAACAATTTTTCATGTTTTTGGTTAATTTCAAACTTGTTTTGAATGTTTCCTAAGACTTCTAATGCAAGAGTGCACCAAATGACATAGAGATACCATCCAATATACATAAATGATAAGTTTTCCTAGTTTTGACATCATGCAAAACATCTAATGGTGAAGTTGCACTCACATACTCCCCCTTTTTAATCATAGATAAACTTGCGACGTTGCATTACACGTCTTCATTGAAGGCTCCCCTTGCATTTGTGTTTCCAAACTTCATCTCGCATATGCTTCTCCCCCTTTGATAACATCAAAAGAAAGATAGAAAACAGTGAGAAGTATCATATATCAACACAAATACCAATTAATCCCACATAGGCGTTTTTGCAAAGAAGAGCACATGCTCACATATCCTCATATGTATGGAATGATGTAAAATTGATAAATAAATAACACCACACATTACCAAACAATTAATGCAATGCATGAATAATAATGAATTCTATGCAAAAGTAAACTTCTTAAGTTTCTTCTTTAGCGTCACAAGTACGTAACACATCACAATGTACCCCCGATGCTGCACACACATGTTCCTAGCTTGGCGAAAAATATGTCACCACTAAATCCAAGATGAAAATATTGTCATAACATGTGACACAACTACAACAACAACTGCATTTGCAAGATAACATACATACATTCAGTTCATGTGCTAATGCAGGAAATAATAATAGCAAACATGCTTGTACACCAAGAACATTCACTTTAAATGATAAAGAGTTAATACATGAAGTCACTATAAATATATAAATTGAAAAGAACACGATGGTTGTCAATTGAAATTTTTGGAAATGAACATTCATGAGTTTTATCATTTGAACATAACAAGCATTTAGAACATAAACAACATGCAAAAATAAAAGTCTTACTTTCAAGGAGAAATTTGGAACAAAATTACCTCAATTTTGATGAAACGAAAGATGCACTCACATGATGTTAAATACCCAAACAAATGTTAGAGAAAATGTATAAAAGTGCATACAACAAAAGTGATTTAAGCAACTTTGGACATATTAATAATCCTCAATTCCCCATGTATATAGAAAAATAGTTCGGTTGCAAGAGGGTTTTTAAAAATATCGGTAAGTTGATATTTACTATCAACATGATCGAATACAATATCCCCTTTTTCAACGTGATCATGAAGGAAGTGGTAAAATATCTCAATATGTTTAGTGCAAAAATGTAGCACCAAATTCTTGGTTAGGTTAATTGCACTAGTGTTTTCACACATGATAGGAATATGAGAAAGTTTAATGTCAAAATCAAGTGATTGTTTCTTAAGTCATAAGATTTAGGCACAAAAACTACCAGCTGCCACGTATTCTGGCCCGACCGTTTAAAAAGCTATTGAAACTTGCATTTTACTATGCCAACTAACTAAGGAATTTGAAAACATGTGACAAGTTCCACTAGTACTTTTCCTATCCGATTTGAAACCGACAAAATCAGAATCAAAGTAACCAATCAAGCTACAATCACTTCCCTTGGAATACCAAAGCTCAAACTTAGAGGTACCAATAAGGTATCTAAGAATATGCTTAACTGCTTTTAAATGCGATTCCTTGGGAGCTGATTGATATCATGAACACATGCAAATGCTACACATAATATCGGGCCTATATGTCTTTAGATATATAAGAGATCTAATCATCCCTTTATATTTCTTAACGTCTACATACTTACCTTTTTAATCTTTATCCAAGTTTCCATTTGTTTCCATGGGAGTGTAAATTTTCTTTGCATCATCCATGCCGACTCATTTTAGTAATTCGAGACAATACTTTGCTTGACACACAAATGTTCCTTAATTGAGTTGCTTTATTTAGAGTCCGAGAAAGTAATACAACTCTCCCATGAGACTCATTTAAAACTCTCCCTGCATAAGCTTAGATAACTCCTTGACAAGTTGCATGTTAGTCGATTTAAAAAGGATACCATCAACATAAATTTGAACAAGAAGAACATGATTTCCTTGACATTTAATAAAGAGAGTTGTATCTACCTTCCCTCTTGAATATCCTTGGTCAAGCAAAAACTTGCTTATACCATGCCCTAGGGGCTTGTTTGGGACCATACAAAGCTCTTTTTAGCTTGAAAACATGATTAGGATACTCATGATTTTCAAAACCGGGAGGTTGTGAAACATACACCTCTTCATTTATGTACCCATTAAGGAATGCACTTTTCACGTCCAAGAGATCCTTTATCAAAGGCTGGAGATTGACCTTTTAAGGTTTGAAGCAAAAATAAATTGCTTCTAACTTTCTTCAGATCTCTTTTCAACAAACTCATATAAAAGTTCCTTTATGAGTGGACTTGGGATAGACCTCAAGTATCTTTGGCCACTTTGATAGACTTGTTGAAGCTATCATAAACAAACACACCATCACTTGATAGAATTTTAGAGGAGAACGAATGCAGCAGAACACAAATTAAAACTCCTCAACAACCTTTAGGGCAAAACATGATAGCCCTTGCACATAAGCACCACACTCCAGGTGCCAGCAGAGAAATAGAGGTTTGAAAATAAAAAACACACAACCAGCCGCTCTCAACCATATACATGTCTAGCAACATACAAAAAGTACAAAACTCAATCTCTTTTCTTTCCCATGAACCAGAAAGTATCTTCCCTGATCTCATCTAGAAACAGACAGGATGCCTGCTCTGATACCAATTGAAATTTGGGTATATATATTAAACATGTCCTAACACTTGTTGAGACATTGATCTATGCAAAGTAACACATGGAAAAAATACAGCAGGTTGATACAAAACTTATCAGTCCTGAGTCGTAACATATGTTCCAACATCTTATACAATATGTTAATCAATAAAAAACAAAAATGTAATATAACATAAAGATAGTAACACAAAGATATGATGAACCAGATCGGTGTACAACAACACCTGCTCTAAGGGCTACCAAGCCAGTAAGGAAGTCCACTATCAGCAGTATTAGTTCAAATCTAAACTCCCCCGTTTACAACTTCTCACCTAATGCTTACCCAATGCAACTTCTACCCAAGCTACCCCTAAATATGAGAAATCGACATCTCACTCCCTAAATCACCTCAGTGATATTTCTATCAATTACAACCAGTTCAGTCAAGACTCTTAACTAACAAACATGCTTGGATTTGCTTCAAAGCTTCATCCAAGAACAATACAAGATTGATTACCTAAAGACTTCTGAATATGCATAAAACTATGTCTACCGCAATGTATCAAATTGATACAAAGGGTGACTTACAATCCAAGAAAGTACACGACTTTTAAAACCCTAAGCCCTTATTTAACTTTTAACTTTGATACACTTGGTTTAGTTAATTTTCCCTAAAACTAAGTCTTCCTTTTATAGTCTTCAAGTAACTGGATTTGGGCTTCAGAACAGCAGCTGATCTGTTGCAGAAAATCAACAGAAACTTCTCCATGAAAATAGGGCTTCAATCATAACCTTCCTAATTTATCTCCTTAATTAGAAAGTCATAATTCTCATTGAAATCAGATTGAATCTTCTTCAATCTTCAACATGAGAGCCAAATCAGATAGCTTAATATTCCAGAATAATCTGCACATGAAATATATCAATTAGATCCAACTGTCAAGCCGGTCACAGGCGCGATGTCGAATGGCTCTTCATAGGACATCTTCATTCAACATGTCTCTCTAATGATGAAACATGTTAGTTCAACAATTCTGAGTTCTTCAACTTAAACACAACATATGTGTTGTACCCCAAAATTTTCCCTCCTATTTATTAAGACAAATTGATTCAAGATACCTCCTCATGCTCCTAAGAGTCTCAAACACTCAAGACTATTCAAGAATTGATCAGATGAACCCTCCTCCTAAGCAGTGGCCTACAATTAGGGTTTTGGTTTTCTCAAAGAAAATTTAGCTTCTAATGCCTCAAGTTAGTTTCATGGTTCCACATATGCTTCAAATAATCCTCATGTCAAGTTTAAAGCCTTGCATCACAAGTTTTCTCAGTCAATTGCTCAGATGATTGGAAATCAACTATATTGGTTAAAAAGTCAAATGTGGTCAACATACAGTCAAAGCTCAAGATTTTTGGTTAACATCAAGATTTTGAAGTCACATTCATCATTTTATCAATGGTTGATCATGATTCATCAAGAAAACTCAAGATTCATCAAAAATAAAAAATTACTAATTAAGGTTTTCTTAAGGAGAAGTCAACTAAACTTTGACCAAGCATAACTTTCACATGCTTCATCAGAAATTTCTCAAACAAAGCTCTTTTTTTAAGTAAATTCAATTCTCTAAAACTTTGTCTCCCTAAGCTCAAGGCCAAAAATTCTTCATTTGAGAGATATGGATCAAAACATTACAGGTCATTTTAAAAATCAACAAAAAGACATTTTTTGTCAAGGCAATTTATATCAAGTTAAACACTTCAAATGAAAAAATGACCAACATGAAAGTTGTAGGAGACATCTTGAGGTTTCTAAAAAGTCGAAGATCACCTTCATATGACAAAAATTGTGAGAGTTATGGTTGGCACGAGTTGGATAATTTTTGAGAAATGCATGAAACCTCAATTGAGAAATTTTGAACTTTTGGACTAATGGGCTTAAATTTTGAAGATCAAACATGTTTATGACATGATAGAAGACCTCTAAGTCCATTGGTACATGGTCATATTTTTTATCCTATTTATTTAAGTTTTTATTTAATTTTTGTAAAAGAATTAAACTAAAAATAACAAATAGTTGGATTAATGTTGGACTATGATCATTTGGACATCTTCTAGAAGGCCCAAGACCTCATAAAAGCTTTCCAAAACCGTGAGAGACATGTTTGAGACAAGGATCTTCAAAAGTAACAAGTTAGAAAAAATGTTTCATTGATTTTTGGTAACACCATGATCACTTGATTCTTTCCTTCTTTGATGACTTAAATCTCCTCCTCTATAAACACTCGAGCCCTCACACTACAATAACAAAAAAAATTTCCTCAAGAAAAGTCTCAAAAATCACAAATTTTCAAAAAAGTGCACTATTGAATCTCAAGTTCCAGTTTGATTCAGTCCAAACCACCACCTCAAATCACTTCCAGAACATCTCTAAAGTAATAATAGGTAACTTTTCATGCCTATTTGTACCTACAACTTGCATACATGCCATGTTCGGTTTGTATTATTTTTTATTATTCGTATTACAAATTATACACATTGTTAACTCATTCTAACAATTCAGATCGCTTAGCATGATTGTTTAGAACAGGTTTGTAGCCTTACATGCAAGTTTTAACATGAGGAATATGTGATTCTATTGTTAGGGCATCAAATTTTGTTTGTTTTATGGCGCAGTGGTAGTGTTCTTGCTTGGCAAAGGAGAGGGCGTGGGTTCGAGCCTTGGCACTTGCAACCATCTTTTATCTGTTTTCTAATCTTTTCCACTTTCTATTATTTTTACTTATTTTCTTAGTTAATTTTCTACTAATCGTTTTAATCCATAAAAAAATAGTCTTAGGGTTTTTATTAATTAATCTAATTTTTGACATATTTTTAATTCAATTTTATTAGACTTAGTTTTTTTTAAAATTAATTAACCTATGTAATTAATTTATAATTAGATAACTAATTATTTTTCTAAATGCTTAAAATTAATCCAAAATACAAATAAATAAAATGTGACATTTTAGACATTTAGGTTTTAAAAAAAAAAGATATTTAACATGTATTTTTATTTATTTTCTATTTATTTTTAGACAAGTGTATAGGTTGTATATAAATTTTAGGAAAAATACTCATTTTGGTCCCTTAACTATACCCTTGGGTTCACATTGGTCCCTTAATTTTTTTCCGGGTCATTTTGGTCCCTTAACTTTCAAAATGTTTTATTTTAGTCCTTTTTGTCTAATTAGCGACAGATTTAGCGACGTATTTCAAAGTTTTTCCGTCGCTAATTAGACAAAAAAGGACTAAAATGAAACTTTTTGAAAGTTAAGGGACCAAAATGACACGAAAAAAAGTTAAGGGACCAATGTGAACCCAAGGGTATAGTTAAGGGACCAAAATGAGTATTTTGCCTAAATTTTAATAGCTTATTGTTTAATTTCTCGCAAGGTTTTATTAAATATTGTAACTTCCCCGAAGCCATGTAATAGTCTTTGGGTTTTACTTTTCACACTTATATTTTATATACCTGTATACATAACTATTAGATGTATGCTAATAGGGTTTGTATGGAAAGACAAAAACAAACGTTAGAAAACCTTAACTCGAGATAATATAACTGAACTGAATCACCTTTGCACACTTTAAACCTCTAGGGTAACCTCTCTTTGTTTCTTTTGGAAACATGGGCATATCCCTTGAAGGTAAGGGTACTTTAGCAAAGACCCTCGATTAAATCATCATAGTCCCTTCGAATAAAGATCATAGTCCCGTGATGTCCGTCGAGTTACCTACGTAAAAATGATATAGTCCCTTGTTACCTACGAATAATATGATGACAATCCCTTTGAATTGCTAAAGTATCCTTGCATGTTGCTTTCTATGACCATACGACGACCCTACGCCTGTCCCTTCACATCCAATAGATAGGGCTACCTACCAATTAATGGTATTGATAGAACCGTCTCTAAAGGATAATGAAAAGAATAAGAACGAACTTTAGTGGGTAAGGAACTTTTAATCTCTTGCTCACAATCTTTTCTAAAATAAACATTTTTACACATCACACTCTTCAAAACAAATATTTTCAAACACTTTGTACGCGTTCTTGAGGATTGATACAAGAATCATTACAAAGTTGGCCGTACTTTGGCTTTTCAAAATATTTTCAAATAAAACACACACACAAAGCAAATTTTCAGAAGTGAGCTAGAGTTTAAGAGCCCGTAGATGACTATGGATGAAAAGGGTGCTAACTCCTTCCCTTTTCATAACTTACCCTCCGAATTCAAAATCTATCAAGGTATTTCCTATTCTTTTCACTCTTTCCTTATTAGATAAAAGAAAAGTCGGTGACGACTCTAGCTATCTGCACATTTTGGATAAAACCCAAAAAGTTAGTTCTCCCACCATATTACAATATGGTTAACAAATATTTCCAAAAAGATCCATATTTGTAACCGACTCACAGAATCCAAGCATCTAGTTATACCAGACAAGATGTCGAATGATCATAATGAGACATCATGTTCAACATCCAGTTTTACCAAAATTAATCAAACCTTTAGAGCTCAATTCTTTGGAGGTTTAAATCTCCCCCTTTTGGCAAATTTTATCTAAAACTCCTTTTACACCCCCGATCCAGAAACCTTTGGTAGAAGCTCCTTTTGCACAATAAACCCAGGAAAAAATCTAGGAGCAGAAAGTCTTGAAGTCATTTCAGCTTGCAACTTTTAATCTTTCTGCTTATGAGAAATAAGGTAACCAGAACATACATCTGACCATCCAGTTACTCCCCCTTAACCCAGAACTGATTCTTATCACTAAGAGATAAATCTTCCTCTTTGGGGCCATAAGAGAAACCTTAAGAAGAAACTGAAATTTTACCATAAGCAACCAAACACTAACCCGAAATGACTCAGAACACAGGACACAACTGTGTTCATAACTCAGATCACAAGACACAAAAACTGAGACAAGAACAAACAAGATGTTGGAGTTGATGTTGAGATAACCTGTTAAACATTCTTTCAAAACAACTGCAAGAACAGACGCAACACCAAATGGTGACCAATACTTTTCTCCCTCTTTTTATCCAAAAAATGACAAAGAAATCCCTCAAAGAACCAAATCCAATAGGTACTCATCGATACTCGAACAAAATCCATAAGGACTATGGAAACATCAAACACTCACAAGGTGAAAGAGAGACGAATGACTTCTATAAATAGTTGAGCAGTTACTTAGGAATTAATGATCCTCGACTGTAACAATGGTCTTAGTCAAAAGGAATGTTATTTGAGGAAGATAACTCCACCAAAATAAATGTGCACCACTCAATTCAGTCTTGACTGCCTTTATTGTCTTTGGACTGTTTTTTTTTATAAGATATTCCCTGATACATGCACATGCATATTTAGGAAACCTCTATGTACTCTTTTCTCTTGGAATTTAAAACTCCAATTAATACGAATGCATGTTCAAACACACGTGTTATACTTCTATCAGACGTGTACTTGAATACAATTCCCATAAGCACCACTTGTTGATCTTCATAGGGCCAAGTCCTAAACAATGTCCTGACATTCAATCAGACATTGTCTACTTTCTCTTGTCTTAAAAAGTACCAACACCTTTTTTAGTCAACCAGCCAGAGATTTTTTAGACTAAGGTAACAATGTGAATGAATAGACCTTTTAAAGAATTATCACTTATGAACATGACTACTTATCAACAGAGAACTTCCATTGATCTTGTCTTCAAACTACAGAGAAAAATAAATTATCTAAAATGATTCTCAGATCACTCCTAAGAAACATGACCATAGTTTGATTTAGCCCACTGACTTTCCAATGACATAATCAAACTCTAACGACCAGGTCCTCCATGAACAACACCAGTAACAAGATGTCTTAGCATCTTTCCTGACAACACATCCTCATAGGAGGTGAATAATCTCCCCAAACTTGAACATCATGCAAGCTCCATAAGTCACTCACCATTGCAACAAAAGTATTTAACTCCCCTTGTCATGGATAAACAATGCTCCTATTGAGGAAAAGCACATAAACTCCAAATGAAGTCACATGAAGAAATTCAAATTCTCATAGTGAAGGATCAACTTCACACACCAGCTGAACATATTCACACATTATAAAAATAACCCTGAACTTGATACACCATCTCATTGAGAACACACCCAAGTCTACTGACTGCTTCAAGTTACCATGACTCTTTGGATAGGAAAGATGTCATGCACACTTGGTTTGACAGCTCCCAAATTCCAAGTTTGCTTATACAATCCTCCCTTGCAGTAGAAGAAACCATCTACCCACAGATATTTTGATTAGATCACACTATCTGATAGCCTTTCCTTACACCAACTAACAATTGCTGGTACAAGAGGAATCTTTAACACGAAACTAGTAATGGATTCACCATACTCATCAGTATACCATGAAGAGAAACAAAATCTCAAACATTTTCTGAAGCAAAGAGTTCATATTGCAGACTTGCATACACCCGTTAGACAAATATCCAACTCCCGTCAAGATATTTGCCATCATTTGCATGCACATCTTCATCAGAGGAATATATCTTCATGCAAACACATCAGATGATACTACCACACAACAAAGATCCATAAGATAAATTAACTCCCAACCACTTTCTGAATCATAATATTCAGAACATAATTCTTCTTGAACGCATCAGATAAATACCCAACTCTTGACATAGTATTTGCAATCATTCATGTGCATACCTTTATCAACAAAGCATTTTCTCATGATCCTTTCTTCATAGCTTCTCTTGGAAAGAGGATAGGATGATAGGGCTAGCCCACATAAATTGGCTTCATCATGATCAGACAACATTTACTATGGTTCTGGAGACAAAACCCATAGTAATCTATTCTCACCTCTTGACTGTCTCTTCTACTTCAGCAGAACAAGAGTTCCATGTTCTCATAGACTTGATGAGAGATATCAAGTTAGAGTAAAAAACCTCCATCCTGTTTGAGAGAAACACTAGCCATGAATATTGAGAAAAATATGTTCTCAAAACAAAGATGTTAGGACATTATATCTGAAATTTCTTCAAGGTCTTCCAGCTCCAGATTAGAGACTCCCCCTTAAACAGAATCTGTTTCAAGACCGCAAACAAGATTCCATAAATCTGGCTCCTTTAATCAAAAGGATCTTCTAGATATTAAAGAGAACGTCCTTGACATTCAAGCTTGACCTCCACATACAAAATATCTGGTCGAGATGACTTTTCAAATTCTTTATTATAGGTTAGAGCTCCACTTCTGCATTCCTATATACTATGATCAGAAATAAACCGATTCAAGGAGTAGACAAACTGCTGATCATCCCTTGACCAACATAATAAGACATGCTTCTTGGATAGAAAATTCTCAGACACACCACCCAAATTCCTCCTCTTCTAAATCAGGAGAACATTCTAAACATATAAGATCAATACACAGTTGTTTAACACCTAGAGAATCTGCAATGCCATTCCTTTGGTCAACAGAATTATGCACAACTTGCGGACGTGATGTTCTAACATCTGATAGAACATCTTTCCAAGGAACACGCCAAGAGATCCTTTATAAAAGGATAGAGATTGGACTTTTAAGGTTGGAAGAAAAAATAAATTGCTTCTAACTTTCTTCAGATCCCTTTTAAACAAACTCAAATAAAAGTTCCTTTATGCATGGACTTGGGATAAACCTCAAGTATCTTTGGCCACTTTGATAGAATTGTTGAAGATATCATACACAAACACGCCATCACATAATAGACTTATAGAGGAGAATCAATGCAGTGTAACACAAATTAAAACTCCTCAACAACCTTCAAGGAAGAACATGATAGCCCTTGCACACAAGCACCACACTCCAGGTGCCACCATAACAACAGAGGTTCGAAAAAAAATCAAACATACAACTAGCAGCTCTTCACCACACTACATGTCTGGAAACATAAGACAAGTCTAAAACTCAACCTCTTTTCTTGCCCATGAACCAGAAAGTATCTTCCATGATATCATCAAGAAACAAACAGGATGCTTGCTCTGATACCAATTGAAATTTTAGTATATAGATTACATATGTCCTAACACATGTTGAGACATTGATCTCTATAAAATAACACATGGACATAATATAAAATATTGATACAAAATTTATCAGTCCTGAGTCGTAACAGATGTTCCAACATCTTATGTGACATGTTAATCAATCAAAAAACAAAAACTGAACATAACATAAAGATAGTAACACACATATATCATAACCCAGTTCGGTGTACAACAAAACCTACTCTGAGGGATACCAAGCCAGGAAGGAAGACCACTATCAGTAGTATTAGTTCAAATCTAAAATCCTCTGTTTACAACTTCTAGCCTAATCCCTACCCAATGAAACTTCTACCTAGGTTCTCCCTAAATATGAGAAATTGACATCTCACTTCCTAAACCACCTCAGTGATATTTCTATCAATTACAACCAGTTTAGTCAAGACTCTTGACTAACAAACATACTTGGATTTGCTTTAAAGCTTCATCCAAGAACAATACACGATTCATTACCTAAAGGCTTCTGAACCTGCATAAAACTATGTCTTCCATAATATATGAAATCGATAAAAAGGGTGACTTATAACCCAAGAAAGTACACGACTTTCAAAACCCTAAACCCTTATTTAATTTCTAAATTTGATACACTTGGTTTAGTTAATTTTCCATAGAACTAAGTCTTCCTTTTATAATCTTTAAGTAATTGGATTGGGCTTCAGAGCAGAAGCTGATCTGTTGTAGAAAATCAGCAAAAACTTCTCCATGAAGATATGGCTTCAATCATAACCTTCCTAATTTATCTGCTTAATTAAAAAGTCATAATTCTCCCTGAAATTAGCTTGAATCTTCTTCAATCTTCAAACCAAGCGCCATATAGGATAACATAATATTTTAGAATATTCTACACATGAAATATATCAATTAAATCCAATTGTCTAATTGGTCATAGGTGCAATGTCGGATGCCTCTTCATAGGACATCTCCATTCGACACGTCTCTATGATGATGAAACATGTTAGTTCAACAATTTTGAGTTCTTGAACTTGAACACAACATATGGTTACCAAATATTTCCAGAAAGATCCATATTTGTAACCCTCTCCCAAAATCCAAGCATCCAGATATACCAGACAAGATATTGGATGATCATAATGAGATATCCTATTCAACATCCACTTTTACCAAAATTAGTCAAACCTTTGTTAGAACATAATTTGATTCTACAACCCTTCATTAGAGTTTTGATGATAACAAATACAAAGAATATATACAAAGAACAAATATGCACCTTAAAAATATGTTTTATGTATGCAGAAGTTCTTATGGGATCAGCATCAGAAGATAAGCTATAAAATATTACATGCTGAAGCAATCAGATTATACGCTGAAGATTGGTGACCAGAACCTGCGCTTAATTACAATAAAATCTGATTCTGAACAAAGACATATCAAACCAAGTCATCAATATTCTGAAGCGTCATCAGCAGTTAAGGAAAGAAGACTCTGAAGCGTTACTGAACATTCAAGACAGAATTAATGCCAACGGCTTTCTTCAGACAAGATCTTCTCCAAAAGGAAAGTGCGTTATTAACATTAAACTTGCTTTATGGACAACGTCTTTGCCTTGCCTATATAAACAAGTCTGCTTGCAAAAAGAAGCACGTAACGCACACAACAATTTGCTAAAGATTTCCAAACCATGCATATTCAAGCTCTAGCAAATTCATTCTTCATTCTAAGCTTAACCTGTGTAATTTATCACAATTGTGATAAACTTTTTTGTTAGAAAACAACAACACATTTTGTTCAATTATATTGTAAAAGAAGTTCCTTGAGATTAACCGTATTGTGGTTGTACTCAAGAAGACTTTAACAGTTGTTAAAGTAGCTGTTGTAATCTTTTGAGATTAGTGGATTAAGACCTCGTTGCAGAGAGGCGAAATCACCTTGACGGGTGGACTGGAGTAGTTTGAGATCAAACGAACTAGGATAAAAATACTGTGTCATTAAGCTGTTTTTGATCCAAGTTTTTCAATTCAATCCACCCTTATTGTGTTTTTCACATCTTCAATTGGCATCAGAGCGCCTGGTTCTGAGCTTAAACACTTAACCGTGTCAGTACAAGATCCAGCGTCAGAAAAACACTATGGCAGGACCAAGTCATAACATCAGCAATGACAACAATGAAGAAAGGGACAGATTCAGTGGCATACCTCCAGTCTTTGATGGAGAGAACTTTGAATACTGGAAAGACAGAAATGAGAGTTTCTTTCTGGCCCATGATGCTGATCTGTGGGACATGGTGACTGATGGATACACGCACCCAGTGGATGGACGTGGTCATAAGATAGACAGGAAAATGATGTCTGATCAGCAAAAGCATGAATTCAGAAACCACCACAAGGCCAGAACAATTCTTCTCAGCACCATCTCATATTCAGAATATGAAAAAATATAAAACAGAGAAACTGCCAAGAATATGTTTGACTCTCTGAGAATGACGCATGAAGGCAATATTCAAGTCAAAGAAACCAATGCCCTTGCGCTCATTCAGAAGTATGAGGCATTCAAGATGGAAGACAGTGAATCAATAGAAATTATGTTTTCAAGATTTCAAATTCTTGTTGCTAGTCTAAAAGTTCTTGACAAAGGGTATTCTACTGCTGATCACGTTAAGAAGATCATCAGAAGCTTGCCAAAATAATGGAGGCCAATGGTCACAACACTTAAGCTAGCCAAATATCTCAACAAAATCTCTCTGGAGGAACTTGTTAGCTCCCTCAGAAGTCACGAGATAGAGATAGAAGAAGACGAACCTCAAAAGCAAGGTAATCCATTAGCTTTAAAATCTAACAGAAAATCTGACTCCAAAGTTTTGCAGGCTGTAGAAGAAACCTCTAATGGATCCTCATTAGAAGAAGATTAACTTTCTCTCCTCTCCATAAGGGTGAACCAACTGTGGAAGCAGAGACAAAGAAAGTTCAGGAATCCCAGAAGATCAAAAAATCATAATGAATCCTCCTCCAGATATAGAAGGTCAGAATCCTCCTCTGGACACAGAAGATCTGAAGGTTCCTCAGGATACAGAAAGCCAAACAACAAAGACATCATCTGCTATGAATGTAACGAGCAAGGGCACTACAAAAGTGACTGCCCAAAGCTTCAGAAGGAAAAGCCCAAAAAGAAGTTTCTCAAGGAAAAGAAGAAAAGCCTCATGGCTACATGGGATGATTCTGACACATCTGAAGCTGACTCAGAATCAGATGATGAAAGAGCAAACATAGCTCTCATGGAAAATGTATCTGAAGACAGTGAAGCTTCTGGTTCAGACTCAGAATCAGACACTGAAGAGGTATTCCCTGACTTTACTATAAACATTACTAAGGCTGAACTTGCTGAAAGCCTTAATGAAATTCTGGAAAGGTATCAGCAGATCAGAGTCAAATTCAGAATCCTGAAAAGGAATCTTGCCTCTGACTCTGATAAGACTTAGAGTCTCAGATTGGAGAATTCTGAGTTAAAAGAAAAAATTTCAAAATTAGAAAACCAGTTGCAAAACTCTCAGAAGGAAACAATTTCTGAAACTCCCAGCAATGCTGATGAGATCATCAAAGAGTATGATCACAACTTTCAGAAGTTTCTAGCTAAAAACATAGACAAAAGCAAGATGGCTTCAATGATCTATGGAGTTAGTAGAAATGGAAGAAAAGGGATAGGATATCAAGGTAAGGTACCTACACCAAAAAATGCCATGGACTTAGTTATAAAACGCACTCCACTGGATTCACACTTTATATATGGGCACACACATGACATAAAATACACGAGTAGTGATTATTCTGTCAAACCAAAATTCAACCAGAATTTTGGTAAAACTAACAAATCAGGACCCAAGAAAATGTGGGTACCTAAGGATAAAATCATACATGTGGCATATATCTTTAGCAGCAAAGCAAAGACACCAATCATGGTACCTGGACTCTGGCTGCTCACGACACATGACGGGAAGAAGGCATATGTTCCAAAGCCTGGAACTTAAGCCTGGAGGCCACGTGGGCTTTAGAGGAAATCAGAGAGGAAAGATCATTGGCTCTGGAACAGTAGGTAATGGAAATCTTCCCTCTATAAGTAATGTTTTGTTAGTTCATGGATTAATGCATAACCTATTATCCATAAGTCAATTAAGTGATAACGGTTATGATATAATCTTCAATCAAAATTCATGCATAGCTGTTAGTCAGAAGGATGGGACTATCCTATTTAATGGAAAGAGGAAAAACAACATTTATAAAATCAAACTTTCTGAACTGAAAAGTTAGAATGTAAAATGTCTACTAACTGTTAACAACGAGAAATGGATCTGGCACAAAAGATTGGGACATGTTAGCATGAGAATAATATCTCATATTAACAAACTCAATCTGGTCAGAGGACTTCCTAACTTGAAGTTCAATTCAGATGCTCTGTGTGAAGCATGTCAGAAAGGCAAGTTTGTAAAACCTGCTTTCAAATCCAAAAATGTTGTTTCCACATCTAAGCCATTAGAACTTCTGCATATTGACTTATTTGGACCGGTAAAAACTGCTTCAGTCAGTGGCAAGAAGTATGGGTTAGTAATCGTAGATGACTATAGCATATGGACATGGGTAAAGTTCTTAAGACACAAGGACGAGTCACACTCTGTGTTTGTTACCTTCTGCAACCAAGTTCAGAATGAAAAGGATCTTAGAATCGTCAAAGTCAGAAGTGATCATGGTGGAGAATTTGAAAATAAAGATTTTGAATTATTCTTTAATGAAAAATGCATTTTGCATGATTTCTCTTGTCCTAGAACTCCCCAGCAAAATGGAGTTGTAGAACGAAAGAACAAAACATGGCAGGAAATGGCCAGAACCATGATCAATGAGACTAACGTTGCTAAGATCTTCTGGGCAGAGGCAATAAACACAGCGTGTTACATTTAGAATAGAATCTCCATAAGACCCATTCTGGAAAAGACTCCATATGAATTGTGGAAGAACAGAAAGCCCAACATTTCTTATTTTCATCCATTTGGTTGTACATGTTTTATTTTGAATACAAAAAATTATTTGAACAAGTTTTACTCTAAAGCACAAAAGTGTATTATGTTAGGATACTCTGAACGCTCAAGAGAGTACAAAGTATACAATACAGAAACACAGAAGATAAGCTTGACTCTCAAAAGTCAAAGCAGAATGAATTCTTTGCAGGTATGGAAGTTAAACTCTCAGGTACTGAAGATAACTCATCAGAGGCTCTCAATAGAGACACTCCCTCAACAACAGAAAGAGTCACTACAAGCAATCCAACACCTTCTGTTGATCAACTCCAGAAAAGACCATCCAGAAGCAGCATTGATCACCCAGAAGATACAATTTTGGGAAGGAAGGAAGATCCAATCAGAACAAGATCTACTTTCAGAAACTCTGAAGATTCCCTCATGGGACTGGTTTCTCTAATTGAACCAACAACAATTGATGAAGCACTTCTGGACAATGACTGGATTCTGGCAATGCAAGAGGAGCTAAATCAATTCACCAGAAATGACGTATGGGATCTGGTTCCCAAACTAAAAGGATTCAACGTCATTGGTACCAAATGGGTGTTCAGAAACAAACTGAACGAGCAAGGTGAAGTCATCAGAAACAAAGCACGACTGGTAGCACAAGGTTATAGTCAGCAAGAGGGGATAAACTATACAAAAACCTTTGCTCCAGTCGCCAGGTTAGAATCTATCAGACTTTTAATATCATTTGCTGTTAATAAAGGCATCACTCTGTATCAGATGGATGTCAAAAGTGCATTCTTAAATGGCTATATAGATGAAGAGGTATATGTGCACTAACCCCCTGGTTTTGAAAGTTCCAAAAATCTAGAATATGTTTTCAAACTAAAGAAGTCACTCTATGGTCTGAAACAAGCTCCCAGAGCTTGGTATGAAAGACTAAGTAACTTCCTGTTAGAAAAGGAATTCACCAGAGGGAAAGTGGACACAACCTTGTTCTGTAATACAATTAAGAATGACATATTAGTGTGTCAAATTTATGTAGATGACATCATATTTGGATCCACTAAACCCTCTCTGGGAAGAGAGTTTGCTAAATGTATGCAGGAAGAATTTGAGATGAGCCTAATGGGGGAACTAAAATTCTTTCTGGTCATTAAGATAAATCAAACTCCAGAAGGAACTTACATTCACCAGAGAAAATATGTCAGAGAAATTCTGAAGAAATTTGATCTCTCAGAATGTAAGCCCTCAAGGATTCCAATGCACCCCACGTGCATTCTGGAAAAAGAAGAGGTAAGTAAAAAGGTAGAACAGAAGGTCTACAGAGGTGTGATTGGTTCTCTTCAATTATCTGACGGCTTCAAGGTCTGACATTCTATTCAGTGTTTACATTTATGCTAGATTCCAATCAGATCCTAGAGAATCTCACTTAACAGCAGTTAAGCGAATTTTCAAGTATCTGAAAGGTACTGCTAATCTGGGTTTGTTTTATAGAAAATAAAATGATTACAACTTAGTAGGATACTGTGATGCTGACTTTGCTGGAGACAGAGTAGAACGTAAAAGCACTTCTGGAAGCTGCCAGTTTCTGGGAGAAAATCTGATCTCATGGTCAAGCAAGAGACAATCCACAATTGCTATATCAACAGCAGAAGCTGAATACATAGCAGCAGCTGGATGCAGTACGCAAATGCTCTGGATGAAAAGTCAACTTGAGGACTTCAATATATTTGAGAGTAACATCCTTATCCTCTGTGACAATACTTATGCTATTTGTCTCAGTAAAAATCCTATTTTGCATTCTAGGGCTAAGCATATAGAAATAAAACATCATTTTATTAGGGACTATATTCAGAAAGGGATTCTTAATTTAAAATTCATTGAAACAGACCATCAATGGGCTGATGTCTTTACAAAACCTCTTTCTGAAGATAGGTTTAACTTCATTCTGAAACACCTCAGCATGAAGCATTTCCCAGAATAAATTGTTTTATTTACATATCTTAACCTTCAGAATTTTAGTTATTTTCTGTGAACTACTGATCAACCTGCCTTCAGAATTTTAGAAGTACATATTGTATCAGAGTCTATCCATGAAGATCTGAGCGTTTCATTTCAAGGATAGAAGTGTGTTGTTCACGTAAGGAAACAGTTGTCATCCATTCATCAGCTACCTTCTGAGGCTGAACACGCGTTCACTTTTCTGAAAGGTCAAAAGCGCTGACTGGGTGCATTGAGACACATGTCATGGGTAACCGTTCCAATATCTTTCTGAATTCCCTAAAATCCGCTGTCATTAATGCTTATTAGGATCGGTGGGAATGAGAACTGACTGTTTTGGAGTGTTGGTTCGCGTTTGCGTTTGTTTTTGCAAAATGTCGCGGTATGCAAGAGTCGCCACCGTCTTTTATTTTATCCAACAAGGAAAGGACAAAAGCAAAAAAAATTCCTTTTCGAGATATTTCTCGGGTTTGGGAGGTAGATTATAGAAAGGGAAGGTGTTAGCACCCTTTCTATCCGTGGTTATCCACGGGCTCTTAGGTACTTGCTCACTATGTTTTCAAAAGTTTTCTTTTCTTTGTGTTTGTGGGTTTGAAAAGAGTTTTTGTTTTAAAAGGGGTGTAAGTGCGAAAAGTTTTGTTTTGTTTTTAAAAGGAGCAAGTACTTAAGAACATCTACCTACTCAAAAAGGAATTAGACTGTGCAAGTGTCCTTTAGACAATGCCATCCCACTATTGAGGAGTAGGTAGCATCGTCGTTGGAGTTTTCGGGTCAATTCGATTTAAGGGACGTGTGGTCACTAAAGCAATGCTAGGACGCCTTAGTGGTAACCCTAATGTCCTAGATCATTTTTCCCGAGGCAACCGTTTCGATGCAACTTATGATCTTTGGACAAGAGGGCGACCTCTAAAACATCCTATACTCAATGACCACGTTCGAGGCAACCAAGTGAGGTGTACCCTAAGAGTGGCATGTGCGAGTGTATTGTTTTTTCAGTTACATTATCTTTGTATATTTAGGTGTTCTACCGTTTATTTTCAGATCTTGTCATGCAATCCTAGTTAGCATACATCTAAACAATTAATATATGTACAGGAATTTAAAGTGCGGGAATTGTAAATCCTACGCTATTACAAGGCTTCGGGGAGGGGGATTATTTACATGTCCAAAATTGGGGGAATAAAGCAGTAAAGTGTAAAAGTCTTAGTTAAGCTATCACAAACCAGTAGGCAGTTACAATAAAATAAACGCACGCGAATCTGAAAATAACCTCTAAAAATCCTAAGAATAAAATCTTTTTGTTGTTTTATTTTATTTTGGGAAAATGATCTAAATCTTCTTAATTTTAGTTTTGAGAAAATGTTAAGATAATTAAAAGATTAATTAACAAAGTTAATTTAATAGAAAAAACTAGCCTAATGTTTTTGTGGTTTTTCTTTTTAATTGATTTTATGTTGATTAAAAAAGAAAGAAATAAAATAGTCAAAACAAAGATGAAATTGAAGGAACAGGCAGTAAATCAAGAAAGGTATAATTCTGGAGGCCTAGATCGAAAGAGGTGTGGGCTGTCTTTCGATCCAGTGAAGAGGCTTGATCGAAGGTGCATGAGGGGCTGCACTTTGGGGGTGTTCGATCTGGATATGTCATCCTTCGATCTGGGAACCCTGGATCCAGTTCGAAGCTAAGCTGCTAAGCTTCAAAGCTCTGAACAAGATTCTGAGAAGATATTTCCTGCAAAACTAGACAAACATTAAAGATCCAGGGGGGATTTTACCCCCCTGATTCGAATCTCCTCCCAATTCGAATCCTTCCTCAATTTGAATCTGCTGAATCTGGGCCTGGGTTTGTTTTATCCTGAGATTAGAAGGAGAAACTTAGATCGTGCCCCAGCAATGGCACAATCTCATCTTTGCGCTTCAGCTTACATGCAACATAATCAGTAATAACAAGAATACATATGCAATGTGTATTTAAATGTCATGAAGGTGCAATTTTGGTTTTGCAAACCCTTACCAATTAAAGATGTATGATTTGTGGCTCTGGGTGTGGAGATGTTCGCTGAATGGCTGCTTTGGCTTGGATTACTTATGAAAATGCTGATAACCTTTGGTGGGTTTTTGGGCAGCGTATCTCCAAATCCTCCCTGTTTCTCCCTGTTTCTCTTTTTTTTCTTTCTTTTTCCCGTTCCTCCCTGGCACTGTATGCTGGCCCTTGTATTTATAGGAGTATGATGGTCTAGTAACGGCAAGAGACAACCAATTAAACAGGCCTTTAAAGCCATGAGACAAGAATCAGACATATTAAAAGATTTCCTTTTTTGAAATATTCATGTCTCTTTGGAATCTTGAATGAACCTGGACACCTTTGATTTTCGAATGCCTCCAGGCCATGCTCTTCGATTGGTCTTGAGTTGCCTCCTTCGAATGGACTTCTTGAATGTTCTTCGAATGGGCCTTCTGAATGCTTCTTCAAATGGACCTTTTGAATGTTCTTCTAATGACCCTTTGAATGCTTCTCTTTGATAGCTTCAAAGTCCCAAATCGAATTACTCCAGCTTCAATTGCATAGCCCCTTCGATTGAGCCTCCCTCTGCTTCGATTGCTTGATTCAAAAAGGATCACCCTGGTCGAATCAGCTCTTGTAGGGTTGGGAGCAAACAAGGCAAGAATCTGGCCTTTAATTCAAATAATTGAGTCCACAATCAGCATTTAATTATTTCTATATTTGCAAGGGACACATGCCATTGTGAACTTTGGGTGAACCTGGACAGTGTTTTTGCTTAGTCATGCCAGCCTACTTCATTCCTTCGAATCTGCCTTCTTTGCCAGCTTCAAAGTCCAATTCGAATCTATTTAGAACATTACCTATTAGACAACTTCGACCAGCCCTTGGCCTTGTGATGAGTCTAAGTTCTGATTCTAAGTGTCCAGAACTTCCTTCATCAGAGCATCTTAGATTAAGAGAAACTCTGCACTGAAATGCCATTCGAAGGTCATTTTGTTATGATGTTCTGATTGAGGTAAAGTATGAAGGACCCTCTGAAGTACTAGTTGAAGCATTATGAAATTGACTTGATCGAAGGGGTCTAGCGCTCAATCGAAGACTTGCACACCAAAGCTTGATCGAAGGGTTCCAAACACCTAATCGAAGCTTACTAATCAAAGCCTGATCGAAGAGTGCCAAATGCCCAATCGAAGACTGGTGAGTCAAGCCTGTATCGAAGTATTTTGGATACCCAATCGAAGACTTTTCCCATATGCCAATCAAAAGACACTTTGTTCATCTTCAAAAAAACTTATTTTCGTTAGGTAAGTGTTTGTGACCAACCATGTAAGGGAAGACCTTTGAAAACATGAGAGGGAAAATTTTGGGGTACAACAGTTGCCCCTGTTCAATTTTCTTAAACCTGAGGATATAGATTGGCTTTCGATCCTTTCGCGATCTGAAGGTGGAAGATAATTGAACACTAGAGTGCCCAGAAATTTGCACTCGAAGATATGTTGGTTGATTATGTAGGGAATGGGCTTAAAGATGCCATCCACAAATGATTGCTGGACTGTATTTGAATGAGTGACAAAATTACATCTGAATCTGGATCGTATCTGGACTGTTATTTGAAGGTCTCTGATTGCCTGTCATTAACTGGAAGAAATAAATCTAACCAGAGGAGGTCTTTTTTGATAATGATGTGTGATGAAGGAATTTGGGACGATTGCTACTCCAAACAGATGATGAAGGAATCTTGGACGATTACTACCTCAACAGGATGATGAAGGAATCTTGGACTATTACTACCTCAGTAGGATGATGAAGGAATCTTGGATGACTACTACAACAGCAGGATGATGAAGGAATCTTGGATGACTTCTACCTCAGCAGGATGATGAAGGAATCTTGGATGACTACTACAACAGCAGGATGATGAAGGAATCTTGGATGACTACTACCTCAGCAGGATGGTGAAGGAATCTTGGATGACTTCTACCTCAGCAGGATGGTGAAGGAATCTTGGATGACTTCTACCTCAACAGGACGATGAAGGAATCTTGGATGACTACTACAAAAGCAGGATGATGAAGGAATCTTGGATAACTACTACAACAACAGGATGATGAAGGAATCTTGGATGACTTCTACCTCAGCAGGATGATGAAGGAATCTTGGACGATTACTACCTCATCAGGATGATGAAGGAATCTTGGACGATTTCTACCTCAGCAGGATGATGAAGGAATCTTGGATAACTACTACCTCAGCAGGATGGTGAAGGAATCTTGGATGACTTCTACCTCAGCAGGATGATGAAGGAATCTTGGATGATTACTACCTCAGCAGGATGATGAAGGAATCTTGGACGATTACTACCTCAGCAGGATGATGAAGGAATCTTGGATGACTTCTACCTCAGCAGGATGATGAAGGAATCTTGGACGATTACTACCTCAGCAGGATGATGAAGGAATCTTGGACGATTTCTACCTCAGCAGAATGATGAAGGAATCTTGGATGACTACTACCTCAGCAGGATGGTGAAGGAATCTTGGAGGACTTCTACCTCAGCAGGATGATGAAGGAATCTTGGACGATTTCTACCTCAGCAGGATGATGAAGGAATCTTGGATGACTACTACCTCAGCAGGATGGTGAAGGAATCTTGGATGACTTCTACCTCAGCAGGATGATGAAGGAATCTTGGACGATTACTACCTCAGCAGGATGATGAAGGAATCTTGGACGATTACTACCTCAGCAGGGTGATGAAGGAATCTTGGATGACTTCTACCTCAGCAGGATGATGAAGGAATCTTGGACGATTACTACTTCAGCAGGATGATGAAGGAATCTTGGGTGATTACTACCTCAGTAGGATGATGAAGGAATCTTGGACGATTACTACCTCAGCAGGATGATGAAGGAATCTTGGATGACTTCTACCTCAGCAGGATGATGAAGGAATCTTGGACGATTACTACCTCAGCAGGATGATGAAGGAATCTTGGATGACTTCTACCTCAGCAGGATGATGAAGGAATCTTGGACGATTACTACCTCAGCAGGATGATGAAGGAATCTTGGACGACTTCTACCTCAGCAGGATGATGAAGGAATCTTGGATGACTACTACCTCAGCAGGATGGTGAAGGAATCTTGGATGACTTCTACCTCAGCAGGATGATGAAGGAATCTTGGATCATTACTACCTCAAAAGGAAATGAAGTAATCTTTGATGACTGCTACTCCAAAAGGTAATGACTTTTATCTGTCGATTGATCTTTCCTGAAAAGGTAAAGAGTTAGTTGTATGCAATGTCATGATGTATGCGTTGTGTAATTATGTTCTCAAAATAAATGAGATTTATGTTATATGTATTTTGTATGCATATGCTATGAATGTTATTGAAATGTAATTTTGTCTTGGAGAATAAATTCTTGACAAGTGTTGGGGAGCTATTAAATCCTGGACTGCTGTTGAAGAGTAGGTAGGTCTTCAAACTTTGCTTAGAATGTTTCCACTGAGGATCCTTGTTTTGTTGAGGAGAACTCTGTTGGGGAAAGTTGTGAACTCTATGGAGAGTATTGATTCATTCTTGAGGAACAAGTTTAGGAGTCTCGGTTGTCCGTTGCTCTACTGGGGAGTCAAAGTTAAAATGACATTTGGTCGGGTCCAGGTTTCACATTAACTTGCTGGGGATTGTAGAGTAGTCTACTGGGAAAGAGGAGTTGTGGTCCTTTAATTTGTAGTAGTCGACGAGGCAAACTCAAGCTGGGGATTTCTGCCATTTGTTGGAGAAATAAACCCTGTTGCCGGTCTGCTAGAGAGGTGACGACTTCGTTGAAGTTGTCTCAGCTGGGGAAAGGTTTTCAGAGATTAAACCCTTGTTGGGAGTCATCCTATGAGAAGGATTTTGGGGAGATTTGTCATTGCCCCTAGTAGCAAGTGTTTGTGACATTGCCAGAAAATGTTTAATTGTACGTAACCCTTCACCGAGATTGATGTTCAATGCCCCAAGTGACGGAGATGGAGACTTTCCCCTGGTTACTCTGCACTTCTTCAGAGATTTCTTGAAATCTTGACTGGACTGCCCCAGGTGTGCTGGATAGTTACATGTCAAGTCCCCCTGTTGATAGGAGATTCGTCAATGGAAGTGTCATCCTTCTTGAATTGATTTTGTTCACTGAGAGAGCTTTCGTTCCTCCGAACATTCACCGTATGAATTTCTTTGCTGTCAAACAAATAACCAAGTGCAAACAACGATATTCAAATAATGCAAAGTTTATGCTTGTCTCGAAGTTTTGAAAAATGCGTTTTTTAGCAGAAAACTTTTTATAAGACAAATTCAACACAAGATTTAGGGCAAAGCCTTACAGGAGTCAGGATACCTTTTGTAACAGTATGCTTTTGAACTAACCCATGCTTCAATTAGGACTTTTAAAGGGTTGTAACGTGGCTTGGTTCACGGTTTAAGAAACAAAGGATAAAGTCTCAAAGTATATTTGTACCCACCCGCTCTTCGTGATGTTCTTCAATCCTAAACTCAGTTAATTGTGCTTCGAACTCTATTCAAATTTGGAACGACGTTTTGGTGATGGTTCACACAAGTTGGATTTTTGAAGGCAGTCATCATTTTTTTGCCACATTTTTCATGTGGTCGAGGATTTGTAATGACCTCGTTCTTTTGATTTATTATCCCTAATTTTTGCCTGACTGTTTCTGTTTTCGAGATTACAGTCAGCGGGATGCCCCAGCTTTCTTAAGCCTCCTTTATAGGTTTTGGCTCAGTGGGCTTTTCTCTTTTGAGAGATTGACTGCCTATGAGATAAGGAACCACCACTGTCTTTTGATTCCAGAGGAATGCTTTTGATGTCGTTCGTTTTATTATGAACTGAGAGTTTTGCGACTTAAATGCACATCTTTTGAATTAACTGAGAGACTACCCTGCCCCAGGTTTAAATTAAAGGTTTCAATTTGTGTTTAAAACAGAAAACTCCTACTTCTTTGGCTCCAAGGGGTTAACTAGGGATTATCTTCCTTATAACTCCAGTGTTTAGGATTTGAAAGAAACACCTGTACATCGTCAGCAAGGTTTGTCCAAAAGCATACTGGATGAGATTATGGCATTGTTTCGTCATCCTCCCTCTAAAGGCTTGTAACTTTTAGCAAGAGTTGAATGTCATAAGGAGAGTAAAAAGCATAGTTTAAATGTAATGAAAGGATGAATTCAAGACAAACATATGCAATGCATTAATGAAACAGAGTTTGACATTAATAGATAATTGTTTGAATAACAAAAGAAATTATAACTTGAAAATTCAAATGAAACAAAGACATTCTCAATGATTTGGCGTAGGATCAGTGATCACATTTGGGGTCTTCGGAGGGTCAAACTTGATCTCCTTGGCATCAATCAAGTCTTGGATCTTGTTCTTCAAAGTCCAACAGTCGTCGGTGTCATGTCCAGGACTGTCAGAATGGTAGGCACATCTCACACTCGGATTATACTTAAAAGAGGAAGTATCGGGATTTTGAGGAGGATCCTTTAGCGTGATTAGCTTTAACTTCAGCAAATGTTGTAACGCTTGAGACAAAGGCATGTTGATGTTAGTATACTGCCTTTCTTGATATCTTACCCTACGCCTATTGCTCTGTCTTTGTTGAACAGGCGTGGGATCAGAGATCAGGGTTGCCCCTACATGTTGATCATGACGACTCTTTTGACCATACACAGCATTGGACTCTTTCTTCCCATTGTAGGGCTTTTTCTGAGCATCAGAAGGTGTAGCTTCTTGAATCTTCCCACTTTTGATGCCACCTTCGACCCTTTCGCCAGTCAGTATTAGCTCGGTGAACCCGGCTGAAGAGCTTCCGATCAAGTGGTTAAAGAATGGACCAGACAGGGTCCCCAAAAACATATCAACAAGTTCACAATCAGCTAAAGGTGGTTGCACCCTTCCGGCAAGGTCTCTCCATTTTTGAGCATACTCTTTAAATCCTTCACCCATCCCTATTGACATACCTTGGAGTTGGGTACGCGTAGGAGCGAGGTCAGAGTTATACTGATACTGCCTATAGAACGCAGTAGCCAAATCCTCCCAGCTGCAGATACTGGCTCCGTCTAACTGATAGAACCACTCAAGCTGAGTCCCTGAAAGACTGTCTTGAAAGAAATGGATCCACAAGTTCTTATCAGCAGTGTAAGGTTGGATCTTCCTCACATATGACCAGAGGTGCAGCTTTGGACAGGAAGCTCCGTCATACTTGGAAAAGGCAGGTGCCTTGAATTTATGGGGAATCACCACCCCAGAGGATAGACCTAGATCTCTGAAGTCCAGACTGGGCACCTTCTGTATCTCCATAGCGCTCAAACGGTCTTCCCGCTGTTTGTACTTATCCTCAGCAGGAGGATACTGTTCTTCATCATAGTCCGTCTCGTTGTCGGAGACCATAGGGCTAGGGGCCCTCCTTTCTTGTGGACTATCTTTCCCTCCAGATGAGGTGGTCAGATCAACTTCATTCTGCAGCCCGTTTCCAAACCTGCGTCCAGTGTTGAACAGGATGGTCCTCTTTTTCTTCTTCTTTTTCTCTTTTAGAATCAAGGTCTTCAGGTCCTGCTGACCCTTAGCCAGATTCATGAACAGCTCTTGAAATTGGGCATTCTGGGCCTGGAGGGCCTTGGTAGCTTGCTCAGTTGAAGGTTCAGTAGACATGATGATTGCTGAAATAAACAACGAAGAAGATGAGAAACCTGTAATGGTACCTGTAATTCAATGATATGTATGATATATGTATGCAATGTTTTCAAGATTCTCGCGGGGTAAACAAGAAACTGTTAGGATTTGATTGAAGAAACTTCGCGTTTGTTAAGAGTCCTTCTTCAAGAGTCAAGCTCACCATATCGAGTGGGTCATAGCCACCGACTCAAATTATCGCGCTTTGATCTCTATATGACATTGGCTAGAGGAAAATAAATCCCCTTTGCCCCTTTCTAGACTTTTGATTTACCATAACCTGCATCACAGACCCTTGAGATCCTTGAAATGGTTAAAGAAATGTTAAGGCATGATGTTATGATGTGTATGCTATGCGTTTAAGCAAAAGTGTGGAGCGATGTCAGTAAACCCTGCAATAAATCCAAATTATTGGATAAGGACTATAAATAAAACCTGCAAGGAACTCATGTTGTCAGATAACAAGAATGTGCAAGTAGTTCAAGTTTGAAAGCACACAAGTCACACAAACAACCTTAAGTTTAGGCTGGCATGGAGTTTAAGTATTACCCTCTTTCAGTTTCAGCTGGTTCAAAACATGTCCTATAAATAGTAACTGGGTTATAAGGAGCTCAATATCATTGGATTGTTTTCTATGTTCCTCATTTTGGTTTATCCACTTAACTAGCGACCAAAATATTCCAAGAAAACAATCCTCAATGAGTGTAGTATCGAGTATCTACCAACTTCGGACTGCGCCAAAGTCGGTCATCTCACTACCCCTAAAAAAGGCCAAGATGGTCAAGTAAGGTTCTAGTTCATTAGTGCTTAGTGACATCACTCAGCGGCCCCGTATTCTCTTTGATTGACTCAAAGGCTACGGGTACTCACAAATATGTCGCACTAATATAGCTATTGCTTCAACCGTGTCGGTATACCCCGCACAGTTTCCACAACGTATTGCTATCTATGAATGTTTCCCAAATCCGGGTGGAGGATTTCAAACCCAAACAATAGAACCAAGTGTAAAGCAAACAAAGCAATCAAGGTAAGCAAGTAAAGGTGATCTAAACCCTAAGGTAACCCCACTTTTAAAATTGTCCCCAGCAGAGTCTCCAGTTCTGTGATCGATGGGAATGAGAACTGACTGTTTTGGAATGCTGGTTCGCGTTTGCGTTTGTTTTTGCAAAATGTCGCGGTAAGCAAAAGTCGCCACCGTCTTTTATTTTATCCAACAAGGAAAGGACAAAAGCACAGAAAAATTCCTTTTCGAGATATTTCTCGGGTTCGAGAGGTAGATTATAGAAAGGGAAGGTGTTAGCACCCTTTCTATCTGTGGTTATCCACGGGCTCTTAGGTACTTGCTCACTATGTTTTCAAAAGTTTTCTTTTCTTTGTGTTTGTGGGTTTGAAAAGAGTTTTTGTTTTAAAAGGGGTGTAAGTGCGAAAAGTTTTGTTTTGTTTTTAAAAGGAGAAAGTACTTAAGAACATCTACCTACTCAAAAAGGAATTAGACTGTGCAAGTGTCCTTTAGACAATGCCATCCAACTATTGAGGAGTAGGTAGCATCGTCGTTGGAGTTTTCGGGTCAATTCGATTTAAGGGACGTGTGGTCACTAAAGCAATGTTAGGACGCCTTAGTGGTAACCCTAATGTCCTAGATCATTTTTCCCGAGGCAACCATTTCGAGGCAACTTATGATCTTTGGACAAGAGGGCGACCTCTAAAACATCATATACTCAATGACCACGTTCGAGGAAACCAAGTGAGGTGTACCCTAAGAGTGGCATGTGCGAGTGTATTGTTTTTTCAGTTACATTATCTTTGTATATTTAGGTGTTCTACCGTTTATTTTTAGATCTTGTCATGCAATCCTAGTTAGCATACATCTAAACAGTTAATATATGTACAAGAATTTAAAGTGCGGGAATTGTAAATCCTACGCTATTAGAAGGCTTCGAGGAGGGAGATTATTTACATGTCCAAAATTGGGGGAATAAAGCAGTAAAGTGTAAAAGTCTTAGTTAAGCTATCACAAACCAGTAGGCAGTTACAATAAAATAAACGCGCGCGAATCTGAAAATAACCTCTAAAAATCCTAAGAATAAAATCTTTTTGTTGTTTTATTTTATTTTGGGAAAATGATCTAAATCTTCTTAATTTTAGGTTTGAGAAAATGTTAAGATAATTAAATGATTAATTAACAAAGTTAATTTAATAGAAAAAACTAGCCTAATGTTTTTGTGGTTTTTCTTTTTTTATTGATTTTATGTTGATTAAAAAAAAGAAATAAAATAGTCAAAACAAAGATGAAATCGAAGGAACAGGCAGTAAATCAAGAAAGGTATAATTTTGGAGGCCTGGATCGAAAGAGGTGTGGGCTGTCTTTCGATCCAGTGAAGAGGCTTGATCGAAGGTGCATGAGGGGCTGCAATTTGGGGGTGTTCAATCTGGATATGTCATCCTTCGATCTGGGAACCCTGGATCCAGTTCGAAGCTAAGCTGCTAAGCTTCGAAGCTCTGGACAAGATTCTGAGAAGATATTTCCTGCAAAACTAGACAAACGTTAAAGATCCAGGGGGGATTTTACCCCCATGATACGAATCTCCTCCCAATTCGAATCCTTCCTCAATTTGAATCTGCTGAATCTGGGCCTGCGTTTGTTTTATCCTGAGATTCGAAGGAGAAACTTAGATCGTGCCCCAGCAATGGCACGATCTCATCTTTGCGCTTCAGCTTACATGCAACATAATCAGTAATAACAAGAATACATATGCAATGTGTATTTAAATGTCATGAAGGTGCAATTTTGGTTTTGCAAACCCTTACCAATTAAAGATGTATGATCTGTGGCTCTGGGTGTGGAGATGTTCGCTGAATGGCTGCTTTGGCTTGGATTACTTATGAAAATGCTGATAACCTTTGGTGGGTTTGTGGGCAACGTATCTCTAAATCCTCCCTGTTTCTCCCTGTTTCTCTTTTTTTTCTTTTTCCCGTTCCTCCCTGGAACTGTATGCTGGCCCTTGTATTTATAGGAGTATGATGGTCTAGTAACGGCAAGAGACAACCAATTAAACAGGCCTTTAAAGCCATGAGACAAGAATCAGACATATTAAAAGATTTCCTTTTTTGAAATATTCATGTCTCTTTGGAATCTTGAATGAACCTGGACACCTTTGATTTTCGAATGCCTCCAGGCCATGCTCTTCGATTGGTCTTGAGTTGCCTCCTTCGAATGGACTTCTTGAATGTTCTTCGAATGGGCCTTCTGAATGCTTCTTCAAATGGACCTTTTTAATGTTCTTCGAATGACCCTTTGAATGCTTCTCTTTGATATCTTCAAAGTCCCAAATCGAATTACTCCAGCTTCAATTGCATAGCCCCTTCGATTGAGCCTCCCTCTGCTTCGATTGATTGATTCGAAAAGGATCACCCTGGTCGAATCAGCTCTTGTAGGGTTGGGAGCAAACAAGGCAAGAATCTGGCCTTTAATTCAAATAATTGAGTCCACAATCAGCATTTAATTATTTCTATATTTGCAAGGGACACATGCCATTGTGAACTTTGGGTGAACCTGGACAGTGTTTTTGCTTAGTCATGCCAGCCTACTTCATTCCTTCGAATCTGCCTTCTTTGCCAGCTTCAAAGTCCAATTCGAATCTATTTAGAACATTCCCTATTAGACAACTTCGACCAGCCCTTGGCCTTGTGACGAGTCTAAGTTCTGATTCGAAGTGTCTAGAACTTCCTTCATCAGAGCATCTTAGATTAAGAGAAACTCTGCACTGAAATGCCATTCAAAGGTCATTTTGTTCTGATGTTCTGATTGAGGTAAAGTATGAAGGACCCTCTGAAGTACTAGTCGAAGCATTATGAAATTGACTTGATCGAAGGGGTCCGACGCTCAATCGAAGACTTGCACACCAAAGCTTGATCGAAGGGTTCCAAACACCTAATCGAAGCTTACTAATCAAAGCCTTATCGAAGAGTGCCAAATGCCCAATCGAAGACTGGTGAGTCAAGCCTATATCGAAGTATTTTGGATACCCAATCGAAGACTTTTCCCAGATGCCAATCGAAAGACACTTTGTTCATCTTCAAAAAAACTTATTTTCGTTAGGCAAGTGTTTGTGACCAACCATGTAAGGGAAGACCTTTGAAAACATGAGAGGGCAAATTTTGGGGTACAACACTTATAATCATTACTAATTATTTCTCTCTCTCTCTCTCTTACAGTTTTTGTTTTCAAAAATCTATTTAAACGCAAGTTTCACTCTTTACACTCTTTTACTTTTACTCTCTCAATACATTCTAATTGTTTTCTGTTCGTACTTTCAAAACCCTTTCATCTTTCTCAAATTTCTTGTGTGAACATGGCTTCTTCAAGCGTCCCAAACACCAGTACTCAGAGAACTGATTCTATGGAACAGTACGAAGAACCATTCAGAACTCTACTCACGCCCATTGACAACCTGGAAGTTCTTTCAGAACTGATTGTGGATTTTGAAAGTCTTCAAGAAAATGGATTCAATCTCTCTGAAGAGGTCAATGCTCAAGGATGGAACAAGTATTTTGATCGTCTTCTAGGTCCAATGTTTCCAATTCTTGTGAAAGAATTATGGATTCATACTTCATCCTCAAACCATCAAGTTACTTCGTACGTCATGGGGAAGAAGATAGTCATTACTGAAGACCTAATTGCAAGACTGATAGGCTACAATGGTGGAGGTGTCAGGTGTATAGACATGGCTGAAAGATGTTCTGATGTTGCTTCAATTGCAAGGAAAATTTTCACTCTGGGTCTACCCTCCAGCAAGATAAGGGATCTGAAGGATCATCACAGAATCTGGGCTAAGATAATTCTGGGATGCATCAACCACAGGAAGCCAACCAGCTCTCCTGACTACATAAACATTTATCAGCAGTTTCTGATCTACTTTATCTCCAAGAAGACTAAGGTAAATCTCGCTCACTTGCTATTTAATCTTCTGAGGACCAGTGTTAAGGAGACGAGAGAAGATGAGCATACGAAAAGGGTCTGGATTCCCCTTGGAAGACTCATATCAGATATTCTGACAGAGAATAGGCTGATAGAGCATCTGACCGAAGCACAGGAAATTAGCTCTCTAGAGGCAACTGCTGGGAAGCCACTGAATGCAAAGAATCTGAAAAAGATGAAAATTATTGAGAACATCAAGAAGGAACCCAACGTTACTTCTTTTGCAACCATCACCTCCAGAAGAATTCCTCTGGATGATTTTCCTATGTTCTCTGAGATTGACTCCAAGCCTGAGATAATCGTCAGATAGTTGGATGCATGTAAGGAAGATGGCACTGCGCCAGAGTTAAATATCCAGGACTTGCAATAGGCGGCTCCAGAAGTTGTTTTGAAGAAGAACAAGAAAAGGAAGGCAGCAGCAGAAGGATCATCCCAGCAGACTCCAAAAGCTTCTAAAAAGAAAGGTAATCCTTCTTCTGTTACTGTTTTAGAATCAATAACTATATCAACATCTGAACCCATAACTACCCAATCAGAAATTCCTACCCCACAAACTTTTGATGATTTTGACATAGGGTTTGATCCCTCAGAAACTCTAAGTCTTAGAGAAACACACTCCCTTCCTATCAATCCAAATACTGAATCAACTCAACCAGAACTTGCAAAAGTTCTGTCAGATATTGAATCTTTTGACCAAGATATTTCAGCTCCCACACCAGAAAATCCAAATCCTCTAATCCCTGATAATCCAAATTCCTAAACAACAACAAAAGCTCCACAACCAGAAATTCCACTACCTCCATTTCCTCAACCAGATATACCTCATCCACCATCTCCTCAACTTGAACAACCACAACCAGAAGTTCAAACTTCTGAGAACCAACCATCTGAGACCTGTGAACCAGAACCTCACAATGTTCAATCTAACCAATCTGAAGAACCTACTTCAGATTCAGATACAATCCCTATTCCAGGAATCACTGAACCTCTGTCCATTCGTATGCCCCTCACCATCCTGGACATTCCACAAATTCCTTCTTCTCTGGAATCAACACCACCAAATTCCCTAACTAGTCCAATAATTATACCAGACTCTCCCACTCCCTCACCAAAGAGCAATCCAAATGACAACCTAAGACTTGTCATTGATGCAACTGTTTTTGAATGTTTAACTGCTATATCTAACAAAACCAAAACTGCCATTCCAAAACCAACACCATCTGAAACCAAACCAGATGTTGGTACTAGTTTGTTGATGTTTGAAATAGAAATGCAGAAATGGATAACCTCCTTGAAGCAAGCTAGTCTTGAGATGAATAATCCTGCTGCTTCTGATTATCTATGGACAAGTTTCAGAAAATGGCTAAGTTCTGAAACACATAAGCTGCAAGAACAGAGCTATGAAAAGTTCAACAGAATTTCAGTGGTCTGCTAAAGGTTTTTGAAGACCAAGTTCTGAGCCAACTGCTCAAGGAAGAGATTCTCCCTCTGGATAATGCTCCCTTGTCAGAACATCGTCCATCAGACAAAGTTCAACCAGAATCAGAAGGTCTCACTCTGACTACTTCTCCAGATGAGATGATCTCAGCAGAGGAATTGGTTCAAAATGATCAAGTTGCAGAATGCTATGAGAAGCGTCCAGAAACTGAAGATTCTCCAGCTCCCTCCTATAAAAGGCAAACTCTGGAAGAACTGAAGAGAGCAAATGTTGTTATCCAGGAAAGGTTGGATAAAAAGGATGATACAAACAAAGAAATCAAGAGCATTTTGAGAAAACAAGAGGAAACCAACACCCAGATCAAGGGCTTGCTGGAAGCCTTGTTCACACGCCTTCCTCCTCCCTCTTAGATTTTCCTTTGTTTTTAAAATCTGTTTATCTGTAACGTTTTGTTTTACATTGCTTCTGTTCTGAACTTCTTATCATTGCTTCTTATTTTTAATATAAATCAACTTTTTAGCTCTGATTATATAGCCTTTTTGATAACTGATAAAAAGGGGGAGAAAGAATAAGATGTTTTCAATAACGGTTTACTAATACAAAAGTCTCAAACATTCTGAACTACTTAACCTCTATTTTTTTGAAAAGCTTGAACAGGTACAAAACTCTGATAAAAGACGTAGTTAAACTCAGATGCTCAAAGACTCAAGGAGTTTAAGGGAAGTAATCAACTCAGGGGGAGTTTTTCTTCTTAATTCTATACTTTTTATTCTTTATTCTTAATTAAAAAATATGGTTTTTGTCATCATCAAAAAGGGGAGATTGTTAGAACATAGTTTGATACTACAACCCTTGATTAGAGTTTTGATGATAACAAATACAAAGAATAAATAAATACAAAGAATATATACAAAGAACAAATATGCACCTTCAAAATATGTTTTATGTATGCAGAAGTTCTGATGGGATCAACATCAGAAGATAAGCTATAAATTATTACATGCTGAAACAATCAGATTATGCGCTGAAGATTGGTGACTAAAACCTGCGCTTAATTACAATAAACTCTGATTCTAAACAAAGACATATCAAACCAAGTCATCAATATTCTGAAGCGTCATCAGCAGTTAAGGAAAGAAGACTCTGGAGCGTTACTGAACATTCAAGACAGAATTAATGCCAACGGCTTTCTTCAGACAATAACTTCTCCAAAAGGAAAGTGCGTTATTAACATTAAACTTGCTTTATGGACAACGTCTTTGCCTTGCCTATATAAACAAGTCTGCTTGCAAAAAGAAGCACGTACGTACACAGACAATAATTTGCTAAAGATTTACAAACCATACATATTCAAGCTCTAGCAAATTCATTCTTCATTCTAAGCTTAACCTGTGTAATTTATCACAGTTGTGATAAACTGTTTTGTTAGAAAACAACAACACATTTTGTTCAATTATATTGTAAAAGAAGTTCCTTGAGATTAACCGGATTGTGGTTGTACTCAAGAAGACTTTAACAGTTGTTAAAGTAGCTGTTGTAATCTTTTGAGATTAGTGGATTAAGACCTCGTTGGAGAGAGGCGAAATCACCTTGACGGGTGGACTGGAGTAGTTTGAGATCAAACGAACTAGGATAAAAATACTGTGTCATTAAGCTGTTTTTGATCCAAGTTTTTCAATTCAACCCACCCTTCTTGTGTTTTTCACATCTTCAATTGGCATCAGAGCGCCTGGTTCTGAGCTTAAACACTTAACCGTGTCAGTACAAGATCCAGCGTCAGAAAAACACTATGGCAGGACCAAGTCATAACATCAGCAATGACAACAATGAAGAAAGGGACAGATTCAGTGGCAAACCTCCAGTATTTGATAGAGAGAACTTTGACTACTGGAAAGACAGAAATGAGAGTTTCTTTTGGCCCATGATGCTGATTTGTGGGACATGGTGACTGATGGATACACGCACCCAATGGATGGACGTGGTCAGAAGATAGACAGGAAAATGATGTCTGATCAGCAAAAGCGTGAATTCAGAAACCACCACAAGGCCAGAACAATTCTTCTCAGCGCCATCTCATATTCAGAATATGAAAAAAATATCAAACAGAGAAACTGCCAAGAATATGTTTGACTCTCTGAGAATGACGCATGAAGGCAATATTCAAGTCAAAGAAACCAAGGCCCTTGCGCTCATTCAGAAGTATGGGAAATTCAAGATGGAAGATAGTGAATCAATAGAAACTATGTTTTCAAGATTTCAAATTCTTGTTGTTGGTCTAAAAGTTCTTGACAAAGGGTATTCTACTGCTGATCACGTTAAGAAGATCATCAGAAGCTTGCCAAAGCAATGGAGGCCAATGGTCACAGCACTTAAGCTAGCCAAAGATCTCAACAAAATCTCTCTGGAGGAACTTGTTAGCTCCCTCAAATGTCACGAGATAGAGCTAGAAGAAGACGAACCTCAAAAGCAAGGTAAGCCATTAGCTTTAAAATCTAACAGAAAATCTGATTCCAAAGTTTTGCAGGTTGTAGAAGAAATATCTGATGGATCCTCATCAGAAGAAGATGAACTTTCTCTCCTCTCCAGAAGGGTGAACCAACTGTGGAAGTAGAGACAAAGGAAGTTCAGGAATCCCAAAAGATCAGAAAATCAGAATGTATCCTCCTCCAGATACAGAAGGTCAAAATCCTCCTCTGGACATAGAAGATCTGAAGGTTCCTCAGGATACAGAAAGCCAAACAACAAAGACATCATTTGCTATGAATGTAATGAGAAAGGGCACTACAAAAGTGACTTCCCAAAGCTTCAGAAGGAAAAGCCCGAAAAGAAGTTTTTCAAGGAAAAGAAGAAAAGCCTCATGGCTACATGGGATGATTCTGACACATATGAAGCTGACTCAAAATCAGATGATGAAAGAGCAAACATAGCTCTCATGGCAAACGTATCTGAAGACAATGAAGCTTCTGGTTCAAATTCAGAATCAGATACTGAAGAGGTATTCCCTGACTTTACTATAAACTTTACTAAGGCTAAACTTGCTGAAAGCCTTAATGAAATTCTGGAAAGGTATCAGCAGATCAGAGTCAAACTTAGAAACCTGAAAAGGAATCTTGCCTCTGACTCTGATAAGAATGAGAGTCTCAGATTGGAGAATTCTGAGTTAAAAGAAAAAATTTCAAAATTAGAAAACCAGTTGCAAAACTCTCATAAGGAAACAATTTCTGAAACTCCTAGCAATGCTGATGAGATTATCAAAGAGTATGATCACAACTTTAAGAAGTTTCTAGCTAAAAACATAGACAGAAGAAAGATGGCTTCAATGATCTATGGAGTTAGCAAAAATGGCAGAAATGGGATAGGATATCAAGGTAAGGTACCTACACCAAAAAATTCCATGGACTTAGTTATAAAACGCACTCCACTGTATTCACACTTTATATATGGGCACACACATGTCATAAAATACATGAGTAGTGATTATTCTGTCAAACCAAAATTCAACCAGAATTTTGGTAAAACTAACAAATCAGGACCCAAGAAAATGTGGGTACCTAAGGATAAAATCATACATGTGGCAGATATCTTTAGCAGAAAAGTAAAGACACCAATCATGGTACCTGGACTCTGGCTGCTCATGACACATGACATGAAGAAGGCATATGTTCCAAAGCCTGGAACTTAAGCCTGGAGGCCACATGGGCTTTGGAGGCAATCAGAGAGGAAAGATTATTGGCTCTGGAACAGTAGGTAATGGAAATCTTCCCTCTATAAGTAATGTTTTGTTAGTTGATGGATTAATGCATAACCTGTTATCCATTAGTCAATTAAGTGATAACGGTTATGATATAATCTTCAATCAAAATTCATGCAAAGCTGTTAGTCAGAAAGATGGGACTGTCCTATTTAATGGAAAGAGGAAAAACAACATTTATAAAATCAAACTTTCTGAACTGAAAAGTCAGAATGTAAAATGTCTACTATCTGTTAACAACGAGCAATGGATCTGGCGCAGAAGATTGGGACATGTTAGCATGAGAAGAATATCTCAGATTAACAAACACAATCTGGTCAGAGGACTTCCTAACTTGAAGTTCAATTCAGATGCTCTGTGTGAAGCATGTCAGAAAGGCAAGTTTGCAAAACCTGCTTTCAAATCCGAAAATGTTGTTTCCACCTCTAAGCCATTAGAACTTCTGCACGTTGACTTATTTGGACCAGTAAAAACTGCTTCAATCAGTGGCAAGAAGTATGGGTTAGTAATCGTAGATGACTATAGCAGATGGACATGGGTAAAGTTCTTAAGACACAAGGACGAGTCACACTCTGTGTTTATTACCTTCTGCAACCAAGTTCAGAATGAAAAGGATCTTAGAATCATCAAAGTCATAAGTGATCATGGTGGAGAATTTGAAAATAAAGATTTTGAATTATTATTTAATGAAAAATGCATTTTGCATGATTTCTCTTGTCCTAGAACTCCCCAACAAAATGGAGTTGTAGAACGAAAGAACAGAACATTGCAGGAAATGGCCAAAACCATGATCAACGAGACTAACGTTGCTAAGATCTTCTGGGCAGAGGCAATAAACACAGTGTGTTACATTTAGAATAGAATCTCCATAAGACCCATTCTGGAAAAGACTCCATATGAATTGTGGAAGAACAGAAAGCCCAACATTTCTTATTTTCATCCATTTAGATGTACATGTTTTATTTTGAATACAAAAAATTATTTGAAAAAGTTTGACTCTAAAGCACAAAAGTGTATTATGTTAGGATACTCTGGACGCTCAAGAGGGTACAGAGTATACAATACAGAAACACAGATTGTTGAAGAGTCAATCAGTGTTAGGTTTGATGATAAGCTTGACTCTCAAAAGTTAAAGCAGAATGAATTCTTTGCAGGTATGGAAGTTGAACTCTCAGGTACTGAAGACAACTCATCAGAGGCTCTCAATAGAGACACTCCCTCAACAGAAGAAAGAGTCACTACAAGCAATCCACCACCTTCTGTTGATCAACTCCAGAAAAGACCATCCAGAAGCAGCATTGATCACCCAGAAGATACAACTTTGGGAAGGAAGGAAGATCCAATCAGAACAAGATCTACTTTCAGAAACTCTGAAGAATCCCTCATGGGACTGGTTTCTCTGATTGAACCAACAACAATTGATGAAGCACTTCTGGACAATGACTGGATTCTGGCAATGCAAGAGTAGCTAAATCAATTCACCAGAAATGACGTATGGGATCTGGTTCCCAAACCAAAAGGATTCAACGTCATTGGTACCAAATGGGTTTTCAGAAACAAATTGAACGAGCAAGGTGAAGTCATCAGAAACAAAGCACGACTGGTAGCACAAGGTTATAGTCATCAAGAGGGGATAAACTATACATAAACCTTTGCTCCAGTCGCCAGGTTAGAATCTATCATACTTTTAATATCATTTGCTGTTAATAAAGGCATCACTCTGTATCAGATGGATGTCAAAAGTGCATTCTTAAATGGCTATATAGATGAAGAGGTATATGTGCACCAACCCCCTGGTTTTGAAAGTTCCAAAAATCCAGAATATGTTTTCAAACTAAAGAAGTCACTCTATGGTCTGAAACAAGCTCCTAGAGCTTGGTATGAAAGGCTAAGTAACTTCCTGTTAGAAAAGGAATTCACCAGAGGGAATGTGGACACAACCTTGTTCTGTAAGACAGTTAAGAATGACATATTAGTGTGTCAAATTTATGTTGATGACATCATATTTGGATCCACTAAACCCTCTATGGGAAGAGAGTTTGCTAAATGTATGCAGGCAGAATTTGAGATGAGCCTAATGGGGGAACTAAAATTCTTTCTGGGCATTCAGATAAATCAAACTCCAGAAGGAACTTACATTCACCATAGCAAATATGTCAGAGAACTTTTTAAGAAATTTGATCTCTCAGAATGTAAGCCCTCAAGGATTCCAATGCATCCCACGTGCATTCTGGAAAAAGAAGAGGTAAGTAAAAAGGTAGAACAGAAGGTCTACAGAGGTATGATTGGTTCTCTTCTATATCTGACGGCTTCAAGTCCTGACATTCTATTCAGTGTTTTCATTTGTGCTAGATTCCAATCAGATCCTAGAGAATCTCACTTAACAGCAGTTAAGCGAATTTTCAAGTATCTGAAAGGTACTGCTAATCTGGGTTTGTTTTATAGAAAATCAAATGAGTATAGCTTAGTAGGATACTGTGATGCTAACTTTGCTGGAGACAGAGTAGAACGTAAAAGCACTTCTGGAAGCTTCCAGTTTCTGGGAGAAAATCTGATCTCATGGTCCAGTAAAAGAAAATCCACAATTGCTCTATCAACAGCAAAAGCTGAATACATAGCAGCAGCTGGATGCAGTACGCAAATGCTCTGGATGAAAAGTCAACTTGAGGACTTCAATATATTTGAGAGTAACATCCCTATCCTTTGTGACAATACTTATGCTATTTGTCTCAGTAAAAATCCTATTTTGCATTCTAGGGCTAAGCATATAGAAATAAAACATCATTTTATTAGGGACTATATTTAGAAAGGGATTCTTAATTTAAAATTCATTGACACAAACCGTTAATGGGCTGATGTCTTTACAAAACCTCTTTCTGAAGATAGGTTTAACTTCATTCTGAAACACCTCAGCATGAAGCATTTCCCAGAATAAATTGTTTTATTTACATATCTTAACCTTTAGAATTTTAGTTATTTTTTGTGAACTACTGATCAAACTGCCTTCAGACTTTTAGAAGTACAGATTGTATCAGAGTCTATCCATGAAGATCTAAGTGTTTCATTTCAAGGATAGAAGTGTGCTGTTCACGTAAGCAAACAGTTGTCATCCATTCATCAGCTACCTTCTGAGGCTAAACACGCGTTCACTTTTCTGAAAGGTCAAAAGCGCTGACTGGGTGCATTGAGACACATATCATGGGTAACCGTTCCAATATCTTTCTGAATCCCCTAAAATCAGTTGTCATTAATGCTTATAATCATTACTAATTATTTCTCTCTCTCTCTCTCTCTCTCTCTCTCTCTCTTACAGTTTATGTTTTCAAAAATCTATTTAAACGCAAGTTTCACTCTTTACACTCTTTCACTTTTACTCTCTCAATACATTCTAATTGTTTTCTGTTCGTACTTTCAAAACCCTTTCATCTTTCTCAAATTTCTTGTGTGAACATGGCTTCTTCAAGCGTCCCAAACACCAGTACTCAGAGAACTAATTCTATGGAACAGTACGAAGAACCATTTAGAACTCTACTCACGCCCATTGACAACCTGGAAGTTCTTTCAGAACTGAATGTGGATTTTAAAAGTCTTCAAGAAAATGGATTCAATCTCTCTGAAGAGGTCAATGCTCAAGGATGGAATAGGTATTTTGACCGTCTTCTAGGTCCAACGTTTCCAATTCTTGTGAAAGAATTCTGGATTCATGCTTCATCCTTAAACCATCAAGTTACTTCGTACATCATGGGGAAGAAGATAGTCATTACTGAAGACCTAATTGCAAGACTGATAGGCTACAATGGTGGAGGTGTCAGGTGTATAAACATGGCTGAAAGATGTTTTGATGTTGCTTCAATTGCAAGGGAAATTTTCACTCTAGGTCTACCCTCCAGCAAGATAAGGGATCTGAAGGATCATCAAAGAATCTGGGCTAAGATAATTCTGGGATGCATCAACCACAGGAAGCCAACCAGCTCTCCTGACTATATAAACATTGATCAGCAGTTTCTGATCTACTTTATCTCCAAGAAGACTAAGGTAAATCTCGCTCACTTGCTATTTAATCATCTGAGGACCAGTGTTAAGGAGACGAGAGAAGATGAGCGTACCAAAAGGGACTGGATACCCCTTAGAAGACTCGTATCATATATTCTGACAGAGAATAGGCTGATAGAGCATCTGACCGAAGCACAGGAAATTAGCTCTCTAGATGCAACTGCTGGGAAGCCACTGAATGCAAAGAATCTGAAAAAGATGAAAATTATTGAGAACATCAAGAAGGAACCCAACGTTACTTATTTTTCAACCATCACCTCCAGAAGAATACCTCTGGATGATTTTCCTATGTTCTCTGAGATTGAATCCAAGCCTGAGATAATCGTCAGATATTTGGATGCATGTAAGGCAGATGGCACTGCGCCAGAGTTAAATATCCAGGACTTACAACAGGCGGATCCAGAAGTTGTTTTGAAGAAGAACAAGAAAAGGAAGGAAGCAACAGAAGGATCATCCAAGCGGACTCCAAAAGATGCTAAAAAGAAAGGTAATCCTTCTTCTGTTACTGTTTTAGAATCAATAACTATATCATCATCTGAACCCATAACTACCCAATCAGAAATTCCTACCCCACAAACTTTTGATGATTTTTACATAGGATTTGATCCCTCAGAAACTCTAAGTCATGGAGAAACTCACTCCCTTCCTATCAATCTAAATACTGAATCAACTCAACCAGAACTTGCAAAAGTTATGTCAGATATTGAATCTTTTGACCAAGATATTTCAGCTTCCACACCAGAAAATCCAAATCCTCTAATCCCTGATAATCCAAATTCCGAAACCACAACAGAAGCTCCACAACCAAAAATTCCACTACCTCCATTTCCTCAACCAGATATTCCTCATCCACCATCTCCTCAACCTAAACAACCACAACCAGAAGTTCAAACCTCTGAGAACCAACCATATGAGACCTGTGAACCAGAACCTCACAATGTTCAATGCAACCAATCTAAAGCACCTACTTCAGATTCAGATACAATCCCTATTCCAGGAATCACTGAACCTCTGTCCATTCGCATGCCCCTCACCTTCCTGGACATTCCACAAATTCCTTCTTCTTTGGAATCAACACCACCAAATTCCCTAACTAGTCCAATAATTATACCAGACTCTCCCACTCCCTCACCAAAGAGCAATCCAAATGACAATGTAAGACTTGTCATTGATCCAACCGTTTTTGAACGTTTAGCTGCTATATCTAACAAAACCAAAACTGCCATTCCAAAACCAACACCATCTGAAACCAAACCAGATGTTGGTACTAGTTTGTTGATGTTTGAAACAGAAATGCAGAAATGGATAACCTCCTTGAAGCAAGCTAGTCTTGAGATGACTAAACCTGCTGCTTCTGATTATCTATGGATAAGTTTCAGAAAATGGCTAAGTTCTGAAATACATAAGCTGCAAGAACAGAGCTATGAACAAGTTCAACAGAATTTCAGTGATCTACTAAAGGTTTTTGAAGACCATGTTCTGAGCCAACTGCTCAAGGAAGAGATTCTCCCTCTGGATAATGTTCCCTGGTCGGAACATCGTCCATCAGACAAAGTTCAACCAGAATCAGAAGGTCTCACTTTGACTACTGCTCCAGATGAGATGATCTCAGCAGAGGAATTGGTTCAAAATGATCAAGTTGTAGAATGCTCTGAGAAGCATCCAGAAACTGGAGATTCTCCAGCTCCCTCCTATGAAAGGCAAACTCTGGAAGAACTGAAGAGAGCAAATATTGTTATCCAGGAAAGGTTGGATAAACAGGATGATACAAACAAAGAAATCAAGAGCATTTTGAGCAAACAAGAGGAAACTAACACCTAGATCAAGGGCTTGCTAGAAGCCTTGTTCACACGCCTTCCTCTTCCCTCTTAGATTTTCCTTTGTTTTTAAAATCTGTTTATCTGTAACATTTTGTTTTACATTGCTTTTGTTCTGAACTTCTTATCATTGCTTCTTATTTTTAATATAAATCAACTTTTTAGCTCTTATTATATAGCCTTTTTGATAACTGACAAAAAGGGGGACAAAGAATAAGATGTTTTCAATAACGGTTTACTAAGACAAAAGTCTCAAACATTCTGAACTACTTAACCTCTATTTTTTTGAAAAGCTTGAACAGGTACAAAACTCTGATAAAAGACGCAGTTAAACTCTGATGCTCAAAGACTCGAGGAATTTAAGGGAAGTAATCAACTCAGGGGGAGTTTTTCTTCTTAATTCTATACTTTTTATTCTTTATTCTTAATTGAAAAATCTGGTTTTTGTCATCATCAAAAAGGGGGAGATTGTTAGAACATAGTTTAATTCTACAACCCTTGATTAGAGTTTTGATGATAACAAATACAAAGAATAAATAAATACAAATAATATATACAAAGAACAAATATGCACCTTAAAAATATGTTTTATGTATGCGAAAGTTCTGATGGGATCAACATCAAAAGAGAAGCTATAAAATATTACATGCTGAAGCAATCAGATTATAAGCTGAAGATTAGTGACCAGAACCTGCGCTTAATTACAATAAACTCTGATTGTGAACAAAGAAATATCAAACCAAGTCATCAATATTCTGAAGCGTCATCAGCAGTTAAGGAAAGAAGACTCTGAAGCGTTACTGAACATTCAAGACAGAATTAACGCCAACGGCTTTCTTCAGACAAGATCTTATCCAAAAGAAAAGTGCGTTATTAACATTAAACTTGCTTTATGGACAACGTCTTTGCCTTGCCTATATAAACAAGTCTGCTTGTAAAAAGAAGCACGTACGTACACACACAACAATTTGCTAAAGATTTCCAAACCACGCATATTCAAGCTCTAGCAAATTCATTCTTCATTCTAAGCTTAACCTGTGTAATTTATCACAGTTGTGATAAACTTTTTTGTTAGAAAACAACAACATATTTTGTTCAATTATATTGTAAAAGAAGTTCCTTGAGATTAACCGGATTATGGTTGTACTCAAGAAGACTTTAACAATTGTTAAAGCAACTGTTGTAATCTTTTGAGATTAGTGGATTAAGACCTCGTTGGAGAGAGGCGAAATCACCTTGACGGGTGGACTGGAGTAGTTTGAGATCAAACGAACCAGGATAAAAATACTGTGTCATTAAGCTGTTTTTGATCCAAGTTTTTCAATTCAACCCCCCCTTCTTGTGTTTTTCACATCTTCAACCTTTAGAGCTCAAATTTTGGGATCTTTCAATCTCGTCATAATCAATGCCTTCCTCTTGGTTATACCTTTTAGCCACTATTCGGTCCTTATTCCTTATTATTATACTATGTTCATCGAGTTTATTCCTAAAAACCCATCTTGTGCCTATAACTTGATGATTTTATGGATGAGGGACAAGGTCCCAAACGTCATTTCCTGCAAATTGATTAAATTTTTCTTGCATGGCCATAACCCAATGCTTATCAAGTAAGGCATCTTTAGCATTTTTAGGTTTAAAATGTGATACGCACGCATGGTGATAACAGAAATTACTTACCTTAAAGCGCGTTGTTACCCCTTTTGTGATGTCTCCAATAATGTTGTCAATTGGATGACCCTTGTAGGTTCTTATGATACACTGAAAATTATAATTAATTATTTAATTAATTAATTATGCATTATTGGTAAATATATGTGTTTTTGTGGAATAATGTGTGTCGTGACAATATGTTGTGGGGTAGTGGTGAAAATATTTAGTTGAGATTATTTAGATATAATAATAATATTAGAGGTAGTATTGATGTAGAGATATTGTGGGCTTGTTTGTAATTTTAAGAGGAATAAGTGAATACATAATGGAAAGGGTCCAAGGGTTGAATTATTAAAAACAAGGAAGAGAGTAATCACTTTGTTTTTGGGAAATCATGGAAAACAGAGAAGAGAGTAATCACTTTGTTTTTGGGAAATCATGGAAAACAGAGAAGAGAGATTGTGTCTTGGAGAAAAGAGGGAAGAGGAGGCTAGGGTTCAAGAGAAGAGGAAACTCCATTGCAAAGGTTGAAGCTTTTGCAAGAACTCTAAGGTAAGGGTGGGATTTCCAATTTCATTGGGGTTGTATAATACCATGTGATATGGTAGTATCATGTGTAGGTTCATCTTTCTCTAATTTTTCTTACTTCTAATAGAGTATGAATATATGCATGAATGGGTTGTGTGATACTGTGGGAGAACTGACTTGGGTGTTTTGCGTTTGATCGCAAATGTTGCGGTTAGCAAGAGTCGCCACCGACTTTTCTTTTATCCAAAAGGAAAGGTGAAAAAGAACATGAAAGACCTTTGAGATTGTTTCTTGAGTTTGGGGGGTAGATTATGAAAAGGGAAGCTATTAGCACCCTTTTCATCCATGGTTTTCCATGGGCTCTTAGTTACTTGCTAGATCACTTGCTTTTGTTTGAAATTATGCTTTGTGTGGTTTTTGAAAGTATTTTGTAAATAGGCCATTGTTTAGGCAAACTTTTGTAATGATTCTCGTTCGTAAGAATGTATACAAAGGTGTTGATCTTTTGAAAATGTTTTCAAATTTTGAAAGATATTTTTTAGAAGTGTTGGTGTTTGTTTTAAAAATAGCAAGGATGTTTTTGTTTTGAAATGGAGCAAGTAACTAGGAACATTCTACCTACTCAAAATTCTTTCACGTTCATTTCCTTTTTCCTTTGACATTGTTATCTTACCATTGATTTGGTAAGTAACCCTATCTTTGGATGTAAAAGGGACTGGCGTGGGTCATCGTATAACCATGATTAGCAATATTGCAAGGTATCTTAGCATTTTTTCTCTAGGGACTAAGATCATTTTGAAAGACAACTTTTGATAGCGTCATCGAGGGACTATGATCTTGTATTTTGCTTGTTTTTGCTAAGATACCTCACATGCGTAATATGGTCATTTTTGTAAGGCAACCAAGTGGATTTTACCCTAGGGGTGCTTGTGTGCAAGAGTATTGATTTTCATGCTTGGTTTTTGTCTTGAATTAGGGTTTGCTACTTGTTGATTTTATCTTTCCATACAAGCCTTAATTACTAGCATTTATATAAAGCGATAAATTGCGAAAAGTAAAATTACTACGTTATTACATCATTAGGGGAGGAAGTGTAAAAATTAAAAAATGGGGATTGCAAGAAAATTAAACCTAATTATCTATTACAACCATATTAAATATTATACAAAATTGAAAATAAAATGCAAGAATATAAATGGACAAAGAAATGATTTTTTTTGTTTTTATGAAAGGGGTTTTAACCTAATTAAGAGAGATGATTAATGAAAAAATAAACAAAATTTAAACTTAAATTAATTAAGAAAGAAGTTAAGTTAAAAATGGTGTTTTAGGGTTTTTTGTGAAAAGGTTTTAACTTAATAATAATAATATGAAAATTAATTAATTAAAATAAACCTAAGTTCTAAATTAATTTTAATTAATAAAATAAATAATTAAACCTATGTCTAGATATTAATTGTTAAAAAGAGATTAATTATTAAAAGAAATGTTTTTTTAGTCTTTTTGTTTTATAGAGAAAATAGAATATATAAGTGTAAATAATAAATAAAAATATTTTTTGGGATTTTTATTAATAAAAATAAAAATAATATTAATAATAATAAATAATAAAAATATTGAAGAAAATAAAATATAATGAAATAAAAAAAACAGAAAAATGAAATAATTAAAAAATGGGCCAGATGGGTGCTGAAGTAAATCAAGGTTAGTAAAAAGAAAAAAAAACAAGAGGCCCAAATGGAAGCCCAGGCGCAGCAAAAAAGCTCAAAAATGTAAAAAAATAGTGAAAAAATGCAAAAGGTCACGCTGAGGCTTGAACCCAGGACCTATGGGTGACAGGTGTGCGCCTTAACCACTGGGGTGGTGATTCATCCGTTAACTTGTGTGAAAGGATAAATACATAACACAAAACGCGCCCTGATTACACTTCATCTTCAACCTCCAGCCAAATGATTTGTAACTTGCTCATTTCTCAACCATTTGCAAAAATGTAAACATGAAAATTGCTCCATTTTGTCACACGAATCCAACCATATAAATATCAGAAGCTATAAATCAAAGATGAATGAGAATTTCTAAAAGTACCAAATTCGGACCTAAATATTTCAGAAAGTTCAAACTCAAAATTCTCCTAGCTCAATCAAAATAAATGAAATCTATGGACATGTATAGTTTCAGGGCAATGATGTCTATATTTTATCTTCACAAATGTAAGCCTAACAATGCCTAAATATGAAGATAAAAGTTCTATAAAAATACCTCAAAACTGGAAATCGTGAAATGGATTTGAGCTTGTTTCAGGCAGTGGTGATGATCAGGCTAGCTTCCTCAAGTCCCCAGGAATCTAATGCAATGGTTTGCTTAAGCAATGGATGGCTAGAATGGTCTGGAGAAGTCAAGTTGCAGACCTCTGTTTTTGGTTATGGAGGATGATGAAGATGGAGTTATAGTTTCAAACCAAGGACAGAGATGGACTATATTTGATATAAGGAAGATTTAGGAATGAATTTGAGGGAAAACGCATGAGGGAAATGAGAGATACAAGTTTAAGGTCACAACTGTGTATCAATGGAGTTTTTTGTGCAATTTCTGGCTAGAGGGAATTTGGGAGTGTTTCAGGGTGCTAAAACTTGTCCCTTAGTTCACAAATATTGACTCTATTTATAAGCAACAAGTTTGGAGACCTCTTATTGATCAAAATTCAAAATCACAAGTTTATGCATAACAAGTTTGGATAATAGCTCAATTACTTGGATCAAAGTTCTAAAAGCTGTATGAACATTTAATTATGGAGTTACAAACAAGTTTGAGGCCTACAAAGCAAAGATTATGTAGCCTAGCATGGATTTGGTTCACGTGTTCATCAAAAAATGACTTGTAATTCAAGTTTGAAAACCCTAACTTCCTCTATTCGATTCTCCATGATAAAGAATGATCTCAAGGAGTTCTTAGACATTTTGGAAATCTTGTAATGTGTTATACAACCCCTATTTTAATCACTTTTGGAAATTCCCCTTGGAACTATATGAAAAAGTGCCATGAAGTTTGGTCAAAATCCTGACCAAAACTAAGGCAAAATTTCACTAAGTGTTCAATTTCAAGACCGTGACTTTATGAATTAATAACTTGAGATCCAAGCATCTTTAGAAGAAGTTGGGTAAAGAAATTTTGTAGATATCTTGGAGATCTACAACTTTCATGTTCAAAGTTTCTTCTGAATCCTCTTGCATCATGGTGAAAAATTGGCTCAAAGTTGTGAAAAAACATGAAGTTTTAAACACTTAGAAAAAATTCTACGAGAAAACTTTGACTTTTCAAAATGAAATCTTGACTTTTTGATTTCTTGATGAATAAGTTTCATATTTTGACATGTTTTGATGAATTGTGATATTTGACACTTGATTTTGACCAAAAAGTTAAAGTTTGACTTTTCAGTGTACAATTGACTTTTGATCAGTTGACTGAAAATCAACTATCAATCCAATTGATCTTGAGCAATGTTTTGGGTCATTCAATTATATCAAAAATGTTGCAATTGAACTCTTGAGATCATGCCTCAAACCAATTAACCATTTACTAGGTCAAAACTTAGAAATTGCCCTTTCTCAGTCAAAACCCTAATTTTGACCATTTTGCCCTTTTGATGATTTGATCAAATTTCTTGAGGAATTGTGGTCCAAACTTGATAAAATGATACATATGAGTTTATAATGTTTCTATGGATAAAAAATTATGAAGTTTGACTGTAAATTGGCCATAGTTGATTTTTTCCCCAATACAGTTGATTTTTAGGTCAACTACTCAATTGACTGAGCAAAAGTGTGATCCAAGGCTTGAAACTTGACATGAGTAATCTTGGGGGTCCAAAGTGATCCATGAGAGTCACATGAAGCATTGAAAGTTCAATTATCCTTGTGAAATCCTAAACCCTTTTGGTCATCAGTGCTTAAGGAGGTGTCTTGAGTTGATCAACCCTAGTGCAGTCTTGAACTAAGAGAGATCTTTCTGAGAAAATATGTGATAAGTGAGAGGGAAAATTTTGGGGTACAACAGCTGCCCCTGTTCAATCTTCTTAAACCTAAAGTGTTAGATTGGCGGATTTGCCATTCGTGACTTGAAGGTGGAAGATGATTGGACACTAGAGTGCCCAGAAATTTACATTCGAGGATGTGATGGTTGATGGTATAGGGAATGGGCTTAAAGATGCCATTTCAGGAGGAGATGAGAAGTTATCAGAGATGGGCTTGCAGATGCCATCCCAAATGATTGTTGGACTGGATCTGAAAGAGAATCTGAATGAGTATCAGAACGGCGTCCGTGTTTGGAGCGTATCTAAACTGTATCTGAAGGATGAATTTGAATGAGTATCAGAATGGCGTCCGTGTCTGGAGAATATCTAAACTGTATCTGAAGGCATAATTTGAATGAGTATCAGAATAGCGTCCGTGTTTAGAGCGTATATGAACTGTGTCTGAAGGCTGAATTTGAATGAGTATCAGAATGGAGTCTGTGTCTGGAGCGTATCTGAACTGTATCTGAATGATGAATTTGAATGAGTATCAGAATGGAGTCTGTGTTTGGAGCATATCTGAACTGTATCTGAACTGTATCTGAAAGCTGAATCTGAATGAGTATTAGAATGGCGTCCGTGTCTGGAGTGTATCTGTACTGAATCTGAAAGCTGAATCTAAATGAGTATCAGAATGGAATCCATGTTTGGAGCGTATCTGAACTGTATCTGAGAGCTGAATGAGAAGAACCCGTGCTAGATTGCTTCATCTGGTCGTGTAGATAATTGTCCTGGCTTATCTCAGGTGTCAATCTTTGACCTTTGTAAATTGTTGATGATAGCCATCTGTTAACTGATATTTCCTGAAGAGATAAAAGATTAGTTGTATGCAATGTCATGATGTATGAAATACATTGTACAATGATGTTCTAGAAAATGAATGAGATTATGTTGCATGTGTTCGTGTTGTCAATGTCATGACGTATGGATGCAATGTATAGGCATATAAGCTATGTTGCTGTAACACTATTGGATTAGGGAAAATAAATCCCTGACTGCTGTTGGGGGATATGGAGTGTAAGTCTTCATGAAGTGCTGACGAGTTGATGAGCTCCTATTTGTTAGAGAAATAAACTCTGTTGTAAGGGAAACGCCGTGTATGGCTTGTGAAATTTGTTGGGGAATCCTGAGAAATTAGGCGACTTCTACCGGGGAGTGATAAATGGAATTTTTGTTCCGCTGGGGATTAAGCCGCACACCGTGGGGGATTTTATGGAATAGTATAAAGATATTATCCCATTTCTCAAATCCATTAGTGATTGTCTTCTATTTTTTTTGCTCATTTGTAAACAGTAGTTATGTTCAAATGCATATGCTCAAAAATAAATCATTGGACATTTTTGTAAACAAAACACATAAATTAAATAAAAACAGATAGTTTTTCACTTTCAAAGGAGTATCTTTGTATTAACTTGAATAAGTATTTTGTACAATGAGACGAACATCCTAGTAAGAGAATTTCGTCGTAAAATATGAAAATTTGATACAAAGAAAAGATAGCTATGTGCAATAATCCCATGGGGTTCCCATTCTGCTATAGCCTTCGTGTCTCTGAGCGTCTTGTCCACTTGCAGCCTTATCGGAAGTTGATTGGATTGATTAGACCCGTTGAGTTTATCAGTCGAAGCCAAAGGTTATCTGTAAGGTGATCCAAACGGGACATGGTCGTACACCTTAATTCCCTAACTTTTTCCTGGACCGCCCTTTCGGGTTTTCAGTCTACCGGGATACCCTTTTTTGCCCAAGTCGGCCTTTCGAGTTTTTAACTTGCCGGGTGTATATATTTTTTGTTTTATCCCTAATTTTTGCTCGAACCTTTTCGGTTCTCCGGGATGCCCTTGTTTTGCCTAGGTGTGTCAACCTAGCGGGTCTCTTATGCGTAGTATCTTTTGACTATGTCCATGTTCACAGGGTGCGGCAGATCGTCGCCATCCATAGTGGTCAATATCATTGCTCCACCAGAGAATATGCTTTTGATCACAAACTGTCCTTCATATGTAAGAGTCCATTTGCCCCTGGGATCACCTTGCGGCAGTATGATGCGCTTGATCACCAAATCTCCGACTTGATATACTTGGCGTCTGACCTTTTTGTTGAAAGCCTTGATCATCTGTTTTTGATATATTTGACCATGACAGACAGCAGTAAGCCTTTTCTTATCAATCAAGTTCAGTTTATCAAGACGAGTCTGGATCCATTCTTCTTCATTCAGCCCTGCATCCTTAATAATTCTCAGAGAGGGGATCTGGACCTCAATAGGCAAGACAACCTCCATGTCGTATACCAGAGAATAGGGTGTTGCCCCGATTAATGTGCGTTCCGTGGTACGGTAACTGTGGAGGGTGAATGGTAGTATCTCATTCCAGTCTTTGTACGAGACTGTCATTTTCTGTATGATCTTTTTGATGTTCTTATTTGTGGCTTCGACAACACCATTCATCTTTGGTTGGTAAGGGGAAAATTATGGTGCTGGATCTTGAATTGCGCATACAGTGCGGTGATCATAGTGTTGTTGAGATCATACCATTGTCTGTGATGATCCTCTCCGGGATACCTTAACAACATACGAGATTCTGCTTGATGAACCGGGTGACAACATTCTTGATAACCGAAGCGAAAGAAGCTTCCTCAACCCACTTTGTGAAATAGTCAATGGCTACCAAAATGAAGTGGTGTCCATTAGAGGCGGTTAGCTTGATTTCCACAATCACGTCGATGCCCCACATAGAAAAGGGCCAAGGAGCTGTCAAGACATTCAGAGGAACCAGAGGTACATGCACCTTGTCAGCATAGATCTGACACTTGTGGCAGGTTCGAGAATGTTGATAGCAATCTGCTTCCATGGTAGACCAGTAATAACCTGCCCGTAGGATTTTCTTTGCCATCGTATGCCCACTGGAATGGGTGCCAAAAGTGCCTTCATGTAGATCAACCATGATCTTCTCTTCCTCAACTTTGTCTATGCAACAGAGAAAAATAGAGTCATGGTTGTGTTTGTAAAGAATGCCATTACTAAGGAAGAACTTAGCAGAGAATCTCCTTAAGAACTTCTTATCATTGACTGAAGCTTCTTCCGGATATTCTTGAGCCTCGAGATACCTCTTGACTTTGTGGAACCAAGGCCGGTTCACTACTTCTTCAGTATTGATCTCGTGACAGTGAGATGGTTCATCCATTCATTCGATGGTGATCTTGGGAGCCTCGTTATCCCATTTAAGTTTAAACATGGATGACATTGTGGCTAGCGCGTCTGCTAGCTGATTTTCTTCTCGTGGGAAATGCTCGAAGGTAATCTTTTGAAAATGTGGGATCAATGTCAACACATGTTCTTTGTAAGGGATAAGATTAGGGTGTTTGATGTCCCATTCCCCTTTGATCTGGCTGATGACCAAAGCTGAATCTCCAAATACATTTAAGGACTTGATCCCCAAATCAATGGCATCTTTGAGACCAAAAATGCACGCTTCGTATTCTGCCATGTTATTTGTATAGTTGAAGTAGAGTCTTGTCGTAAAGGGAGTGTGACATCCTTCAGGAGATATGAGTATAGCACCGATGCCATTGCCGAGTGCGTTGGACGCCTCATCAAAAACCAGGGTCCATCGGGATCCTTGTTCAGGTCCTTCATATTATCTGAATTCTTCGCAGTTGTTTACCATTATGATGTCTTCATCTGGGAATTCGAACTTCATGGACTGGTAGTCATCTACAGCTTGATGAGAAAGGTGATCGGCTAATACATTGCCCTTTATTGCTTTTTGGGTAGTATACTGAATGTCATATTCCGTCAGGATCATCTGCCATCTTGTTATTATCCCAGAGAGGGCAGGCTTCCTGAAGATGTATTTTATTGGATCCATTTTGGATATCAATAAGGTAGTATGAGTCAGCATATACTGTCTTAGCTGGCGAGCAGCCCATGCCAGAGCGCAACAAGTTTTCTCGAGTAGTGAATATCTTATTTCACAGTCGGTAAACTTTTTGCTCAGGTAATAAATAGCATGCTCTTTTTGGCCAGACTCGTCATGCTGCCCTAACACACACCCCATTGAATTTTCCAAAACAGTTAGATACATGATCAATGATCTTCCCTCGACTGGTGGCATCAAAACAGGAGGCTCTTGTAGGTACTCTTTGATCTTGTTGAAGGCAGTTTGGCATTCATCATTCCATTTGACTACTTGATCTTTCTTCAGTAATTTGAAGATTACTTCACAAGTAGCTGTTAGGTGAGAAATGAATCTAGCAATGTAGTTTAACCGTCCCAAGAATCCTCTGGCTTCCTTCTCGGTACGAGGAGCTGGCATATCTTGTATTGCTTTCACTTTGGCAGGATCCACTTCAATACCTTTAACACTGACGACAAAGCCTAGGAGTATACCGAACCTCACCCCAAATGTGCATTTATTTGGGTTTAACCTCTGCTTGTATTTCTTTAATCTCTCAAACAACTTCTGCAAATGGTTAAGATGTTCTCCTTCAGTTTGAGATCTGGCTATCATGTCGTCCATATAGACCTCTATTTCGTGATGTATCATGTCGTGAAATAGAGCTACCACGGCACGCTGATAGGTTGCCCCAGTGTTCTTCAACCCAAACGGCATAACCTTATAATAGAAAGTCCCCCATTGTGTGACAAAGGTTGTTTTCTCCATGTCCTCAGGTGCCATTTTGATTTGATTGTAGCCTAAGAAACTGTCCATGAAGGAAAACACTTTATCATGTGCTGTATTGTCAACCAAAATATCGATGTGGGGAAGTGGGAAATCATCCTTAGGGCTTGCCCTATTCAAATCTATGTAGTCTACGCACACTCACACTTTTCCGTCCTTTTTAGGCATGGGAACAACATTGGCGACCCATTGCGGATAGGAGGTGACGGCCAAGAATCCGGCGTTGAATTGTTTCATGACTTCTGCTTTGATCTTTTCTCACATGTCTGGTCGTATGTAACAGACCTTTTGTTTTACCAGTGGGCAGTCTTCTTTTGTTGGTAGACGATGTACCACGATATATGCATCAAGTCCTTGCATGTCTTCATACGACCAAGCAAAGACCTCAACATAATCATGTAGCAACTGAATCAAATGCTTCTTGATACTGGGTTCCAGACTGGCACCCACCCTGACTTCTTTCTTGTCCTCTTCGGTACCTAGGTTAACTGTGTCCACTGGTTCTTCGTGGGGCTGAATGGTCCTCTCTTCTTGTTGTAGTAACCTGACTAGTTCCCCTGGTACTTTACAATCTTCCTCACCTTCGTATTCGGCTTGGTAGATTGGATTTTCAGAGTCACATAAGGCCATAGCAGAATCGTTACCCATGAGATCCTGAGTGGATGTAGACCTGCATTGTGAGTGTGTGTAAGAGTATAGCTATCTTTGAAAGAAATAAAAATGTAAAAAAAGAAAGACAAAGAACACAAAGTTTGTTTGCAAAACCGTCCATGATTCATTGATGACATATGAAAATGAAGTAACAACCCTTACAAATGGACCGTTGTGCCTTGGGTAAAACACAAGGCTTTAAAAGTCTGAATTGTTTAATTATTATAGATCTGGAAAAATTTAAAGACAATTACTGTTGGATAAAAGTAATTGGGACAAAATATTTAGCTTCCCAATTGCTGAGTCCTCCGTTGACAGTTGGGAAAATCTATTCCTCCAGGTCGTAGCTGTCCTCATCATCTTCCACCGCATTGACTCTGTGGTTGTTGATCTTCAAAGGTGGTCCCCCGGTGCGAGCACAACGTACAACTTTTTGGGCTCCTAAAGTGAAACCCAAACCAAATTTGTCAGACTTGTATGGGATTTCGGGGAGTTGGCCCCAAATAGTGCACCCACCTTCTTCTATCACTTCCTTGGCATCTTTCAGAGAAGACATCTTTAGCGGAGGTCTTGTAATCTTTGGGATTTGGGAAACAACTTTGGTCACTGCCACGGTTGGCGGGACTTCTTCAAAATTCTAAAACGGAGTTTCAATGAATTCACCATCCAATTCCACGTATCTGAAGGAGTTTAAATGATTGACCATATATTCCTCTTCTCCATGGACAATAATGATTTTCCCCTTGGTTGGGTATTTCAGCATTTGATGTAATGTAGAGGTGACAACACCAACATTGTGAATCCATGGTCGGCCCAATAAGAAAGAGTAGGAAGGGCGAATGTCCATCACGTAAAAAGTTGAATCAAAGGTTTGGGTTCCAACTTTTATGGGGATGTCCACCTCCCCATGCACCATTCTCTTTGAACCGTCGAAGGCCCTTACCACTATATTGTTGGGTTTTAAGGTCAAACCTTCACAATCGAGTCTATCAAGAGCCTTCTTAGGCAGCACGTTCAAAGACGAACCGATATCCACCAAGACATGGGCCAAAGTTGTGCCTTTGAATTCGACAAAGACATGCAATGCCTCGTTGTGCTTCCTCCCTCTAGGTGTCAAGTCAGCATCAGAAAAGCTGAAACCATTGTCCGCGGTCAAGTTGGCCATACAGTCTTGGAACTGATCAACAGAGGTTTCTTGTGGTGCATGGGCAGTTTTAAGGAATTTCACAAAGGCCTTTGCATGAGCCTCGGAACACAACAATAAAGCCAGCATGGAAATCTTTGACAGAGTCTTCCCTAGCTGCTCGACTATGTTGTAGTCGATTCTCTTTATAATCTTCAGAATTTCTTCCATATCCTTTTTGGAGGCCTTAGGGATAGATACTATTTGCGCCTTCATCAGGACAGGCTCAACCAGAATGCCTTTGCCCCAAGTTTCGGTTGACTCGGTGGTAGGAGTATCAACAGGTGTAACTATAGGAATTATAGTAGTAGTAGTAGTAGTGTTAGCAGGAACAGGAACAAGGATGATCACATGGCCGATAACAGTCTTTATAGGAGCAATCTCTAGGGAGAATACTCTACCACTCCGGGTTATCTTGCTGGTTCCCGTAATATTACTGATGTCGGGGTCAGTCTTCTCAAAAATTGAGTCTTCATCAGCTAGCCAGTCTTGTTTGATGCCGTGATAGTAGATGTCGCCTCCATAATTCCATGGGACAGTTTTATCTGATGAGTACGGGATTGGACCTGGCATAATAATTATTATTGAAGCTACTTTAAGAATTGATGTAATCCTAACAGGTCTTTTGGTGGAGACCCTGGAAGGATTGACGGAAATGGTTACTATTGAAACCTCTTTGTAAGAAACAGTTGGAACATGAGTTTTTTCAAACAAAATCTCTTTGTCATCCATTAGGCGTTGAACACCTGCTTTCAATACATGACAACTAGTTGGTAAGGATAGACAGAAATGGCAGCCTTCATCATAGCCCAAAAATAAATCGGCCTTCAATAGGTTCTTTTTGATAGCCAGGAGAGGAGTAACAAGTTCATCAACAGTAGAAACAAACATATCATCTTCAACAACATTAATACAACGGCCATGCTTGGGCATAGGAGCGCTGATAACATTCGAGATCTTAGGAGCATCAAACTTAATTTCTTTTGCTTCAAGAAGGTCTTGCACCTTTTTTTTCAAAGCCCAACAGTTGTTAGTATCTTGGCCGGGGCTTTCTGAATGGTAAGCACAATGAGCATTAGGATGGTAGTGAGGAGAGGTTGTGTTAGGATTCTTCGGAGCTTCTTTCAAAGTTACCAGGTTGGAACTCAACAAATGTGGCAGGACTTGAGATAGTGTCATATTAATTTGAGTAAATTATCTTACTGGTCTTTCTGTTCTAGGTTGATCGTTCCTTTGTTGAGTAGGCACATGCTTAGGGATCATGACAGCCCCTACCATTGGTCGGCGTTCAGCCATATCTTGATTCCTTTGAGGATACACAACACCAACTTATTTCTTCCCAATAAATGGTTTTCTTACAGCGGCGAAGGATGCGTCTTTCTGGATCTTCTCACTCTTAACCCCAACTTCCACTCTTTCTCCGGTCAAGATTATTTCAGTGAAGCTTGCTGAGGAGCTTCCAACTAAATGATTAAAGAAAGGACCGGGCAAGGTACCCAGAAACATGTCTACTAGTTCTTTTTCAGAAAGGGGAGGCTGGACTCTTCCTGTTAAGTCCCTCCATTTCTGAGCGTAGTCTTTGAAACCTTCCTTTGAAACCATAACCATACTCTGGAGTTGAGTACGAGTAGGAGCAAGGTCTGTGTTGTATTGATATTATTTATAGAAAGTAGCGACAAGGTCTTCCCAATTGTGGATGTTGGACCTTTCTAGTTGATAGGACCAATCAAGTTAGGTTCCAGATAAACTGTCTTGGAAAAAGTGGACCCATAAATCTCTGTCCGCAGTGTGAGGCTGTATCTTCCTCACATAAGATCGGAGATGCATTTTGGGGCATGAAACTCCGTCGTATTTAGCAAATATCGGGGCCTTGAACTTTGGTGGAATGACAATCCCAGACACCAAGCCTAGCTCCTCAAAGTCTAGCCCGGGTAATTTCTGGATTTCCATTGCGCTTAGTCGTTCTTCCAAATGCTTGTATTTGTCGTCGGCCGGGGGATACTGCTCTTCAGAATAGTCCTCTCTTCTTCCTCTTCAGACTCTTGCTGGAAAACTGCTTCCTTTCCTTTCCCATCTTGATTGTCTTTTTCACTAGATGACGTTGCAAAGTCTAGGGTCCTTCTGGCTTGTCCTTGGAATCTTCTTCCCATATTCAGAACTCCGATTACTTTTTCTTCTTCTTTTCTTCAATTAGCAACGTTTTCAGATCTTCTTGTCCTTTGGCTAGAGTTAAGAACAACTGCTGAAATTGAGCATTCTGTGCTTGGAGGTCTTTTACCGTCTGCTCGAGATCCATCTTACTGAAATAAACAGTAGAAATATGAGGAGACATATCGTAAGAAACCTGCTTATGTTATGATGAATGGTAAATGCATATGCAATGATTTCAAGGAACTTAGATATTTAAAATTGGTTTAGAACAAAAAAGGAACACACGCCATATTAATAAATCAGAGCTTGAGTAAATCATGCCTCTTTTGGGCTTACAAAGAAGTACAAAAACTCTAAGATGAAAAGGTTGTACGCACCCTCTTTGGTGCAATGTAGGCATTCAGGCTCTTCTCCTCATGAAGTTGCTTAGTGAGTTCCAAAACCTTCTTCTCGCTGGCGTAGAATTGGGCTTCGAAAGTGTATCGCTCCCCCTTAAGCTGTATCCAAACCCTTTGTAAGTCTTCAAGAGAGGTGGGCATGTCAGGATGCAGGATAGTGTATAGAACATCTCCTTCCATAACAGGCTCTATGATTACTGGGAGAATGGAGGGGTAAGGCATTATAAGACTTTGAGCACGAGCTCGTACCCATTTGAGGTAAGGCTCAAGAGAGATGGAATTCTTATGCCCCAATGTCTTGCTATTGACCTTGTTCAACATCCTCAAAGCTCGGGTAAACCTCTAGCGATGACCTTGATCTTCGTTCTCGTAGTCAAATACCAAACCTTGAATGAGCATCTCATGTGGGCCATCCCTTCGGGCGTAACCAAACTGTCTTAAGGCTAAGCAGGGGTTGTAGGTGATACCTCCTCTAATTCCAAGTAAAGGGACATTAGGGAATTCTCCACAACGATCGACAATGGTAACATTATCTATGGATTGGGAACACCAACGAATGTCTGAATGTTTTAGCGTCATCAACCTATGTGACCACCTTGAACCTTTCTCGTTCTTCAATACAGATTGGGGAAGATGCAAAATAAACCATCTTTCAAAAAGAGGAGCGCAACACATAAGGATACCTCTTTTCCTCATAGTGCGAGTGTGAAAGGAATGTAGGATGTCTCCTAGGAAAGTAGGCACCGAGTTACGAGACATGAAGATTTTGACGGTGTTCACATCTATGAGTTGGTCAGGATTTGGAAACAAAACCATCCCATAGATGAGGAGAGCCACAATTTCCTCAAAAGCTTTCAAATCCAAAGAGTTCCAACAATTTTGGGCTTTCTCAAACAAGAACTTTGCTAGGAAGCCCTTGACACCACTTCCTGTTTCCCAATTAGTTGTGATATCAGATGATTGCAAGTGTAGAGCTTGAGCAATCTCTTATGGCTTTGGATCTCTTTCCGTACTATTGAAAGGTAGTTGATTGAGAATGGGAATCCTCAAGAGTTGGGAGAATTCTTCCAAAGTTGGCACAAGTTGATAATCGGGAAATGTGAAGCAATGGTGTAAAGGATCAAAGAACTGAAAGAGCACCTTCATCATGTCTTCATCAGTGTTGGAGGTGACCAAGTTTAGTAGGCGACCATGTCTTTCGGTAAATGGAGAATTTTCAGGAATCCTTGATGCTAGCTCTTTAAGTTGAGGAGGGATCCTTACAAGGTTGACTTGAATAGATTTTCTGCAAATAGAATCCATGTCCTACAAAACAGAACAAAGATAAATCCCAAGATCCTTGAAATGGTTAGTGAGTATGAGTATGATGTTATGATGTTTATGATGTTATGTGCAAGTATATATATACAAACAAAGCAAACAAGTCCTTAGGTTTAGGCTTACATGGAGTCTCATAGGTAAGGATCCTCTTGAAGTTTAGTTGGCTCAAACCTGTCCTAGTAATAGTAACCGGGTTCTAAGGAGCTCAATATCACTGATTTGTTTCTTTGGTCATTTTTTCAGCGCAAGCTTCTTTAATGGAGACCGAAATATCCTAAAAAACCAAACCTCAATGAGTGTAGTATCGAGTATCTACCAACTTCGGACTGCACCAAAGCCGGTCATATCACTACATCCAAATGGCCAAGTTGGTCAAGTAAAGGTTCTAAAAGTTAATTAGTGCTTCATGAAATCACTCAGCAACCCCGTATTCTCCTTAAATACTCAAGGGCTACCGGTACCCACAAATATGTCGCAGTAACGTAGCTATTTCTTAGACCATGTTGGTATACCCCGCACAGTTTCCACAATGTATTGCTACTTACCTATAAGGTATCCCAAATCTGGGTAGAGGATTCAAACCCAAACAAAGAACCATAATGTAAAGCATACAAGTCAAACAAAGAAAGCAAGTAAGTGTGATCTAACCCTAAGGTAACCCCACTTTTAAAAAGTCTCCCCAGTAGAGTCGCCAGCTCTGTGATACGGTGGGAGAACTGACTTGGGTGTTTTGCATTTGATCGCAAATGTTGCGGTTAGCAAGAGTCGCCACCGACTTTTCTTTTATCCAAAAGGAAAAGTGAAAAAGCACAGGAAAGACCTTTGAGATTATTTCTTGAGTTCGGGGGCTAGATTATGAAAAGGGAAGGTATTAGCACCCTTTTCATCCATGGTTTTCCATGGGCTCTTAGTTACTTGCTAGATCACCTGCTTTTGTTTGAAATTGTGCTTTGTGTGGTTTTTGAAAGTATTTTGTAAAGAGGCCATTGTTTAGGCAAACTTTTGTAATGATTCTCGTTCGTAAGAATGTATACAAAGGTGTTGATATTTTGAAAATGTTTTCAAATTTTGAAAGATGTTTTTTGGAAGTGTTGGTGTTTGTTTTGAAAATAGAAAGGATGTTTTTGTTTTGAAATGGAGCAAGTAACTAGGAACATTCTACCTACTCAAAAGTCTTTCATGTTCATTTTCTTTTTCCTTTGACATTGTTATCTTACCATTGATTTGGTAAGTAACCCTATCTTTGGATGTAAAAGGGACGGGCGTGGGTCATTGTATAACCATGATTAGCAATATTGCAAGGTATCTTAGCATTTTTTCTCCAGGGACTAAGTTTATTTTGAAAGGCAACTTTTGATAGCGCCATCGAGGGACTATGATCTTGTATTTTACTTGTTTTTGCTAAGATACCTCACATGCGTAATATGGTCATTTTTGTAAGGAAACCAAGTGGATTTTACCCTAGGGGTGCTTGTGTGCAAGTGTGTTGATTTTCATGCTTGGTTTTTGTCTTGAATCAGGGTTTGCTACTTGTTGATTTTATCTTTCCATACAAGCCTTAATTACTAGCATTTATATAAAATGATAAATTGCGAAAAGTAAAATTACTACGCTATTACATCATTAGGGGAGGGGGTGTACAAATTAACAAATGGGGATTGCAAGAAAATTAAACCTAATTATCTATTACAACCATATTGAATATTGTACAAAATTTAAAATAAAATGCAAGAATATAAATGGACAAAGAAATGATTCTTGTTGTTTTTATGAAAGGGGTTTTAACCTAATTAAAAGAGAGGATTAATGAAAAAATAAACAAAATTTAAACCTAAATTAATTAAGAAAGAAGTTAAGTTAAAAATGGTGTTTTAGGGTTTTTTGTGAAAAGGTTTTAACTTAATAAAAATAATATGAAAATTAATTAATTAAAATAAACCTAAGTTCTAAATTAATTTTAATTAAGAAAATAAATAATTAAACCTATGTCTAAATATTAATTGTTAAAAAGAAATTAATTATTAAAAGAAATGTTTTTTTTAGTCTTTTTGTTTTATAGAGAAAATAGAATATATAAGTGTAAATAATAAATAAAAATATTTTTTTGGATTTTTATTAATAAAAATAAAAATCATATTAATAATAATAAATAATAAAAATATTGAAGAAAATAAAATATAATGAAATAAAAAAAACAAAAAAATTAAATAATTAAAAAAATGGGCCAGGGGGTGCTGAAGTAAATCAAGGTTAGTAAAAAGAAAAAAAAACAAGAGGCCCAAATGGAAGCCCAGGCGCGGCATAAAAGCTCAAAAATGTCAAAAAATAGTGAAAAAATGCAAAAGGTCACGCTGGGGCTTGAACCCAGGACCTAAGGGTGAGAAGCGCGCGCTTTAACCACCAGGGTGGTGATACATTCATTAACTTGTGTGAAAGGATAAATACATAACACAAAACGCGCCCTGATTACACTTCGTCTTCAACCTTCAGCCAAATGATCTGTAATATGCTCTATTCTCAACCATTTGCAAAAATGTAAACATGAAAATTGCTCCATTTTGTCACACGAATCCAACCATATAAATATCATAAGCTATAAATCAAAGATGAGTGAGAATTTCTAAAAGTACCAAATTCTGACCTAAATATTTCAGAAAGGTTAAACTCAAAATTCTCCTAGCTCAATCAAAATAAATGAAATCTATGGACATGTATAGTTTTAGGGCAATGATGTCTACATTTTATCTTCACAAAAGCAAGCCTAACAATGCTTAAATATGAAGATAGAAGTTCAAGAAAAATACCTAAAAACTGGAAATCATGAAATGGATTTGAGCTTGTTTCAGGCAGTGGTGATGATCAGGCTAGCTTCCTCAAGTCCCCAGGAAGCTATTGCAATGGTTTGCTTGAGCAATGAATGGCTATAATGGTCTGGAGAAGTCAAGTTACAAACCTCTATTTTTGGTTATGGAGGATGATGAAGATGGAGTTACAGTTTCAAGCCAAGGACAGGGATGGACTATATTTGATGTAAGGAAGCTTTAGGAATGAATTTGAGGGAAAACGCACGAGGGAAATGAGAGATACAAGTTTAAGGTCAGAACTGTGTATCAATGGAGTTTTTTGTGCAATTTCTGGCTAGAGGGAATTTGGGAGTGTCTCTGGGTGCTAAAAATCGTCCCTTAGCTCACAAATACTGACTCTATTTATAAGCAACAAGTTTGGAGACCTCTTGTTGATCAGAATTCAAAATCATAAGTTTATGCATAACATGTAATTTTTTGAGAAATTCAAGTTTCAAAGCCTTGTGTACTTGCTAAGATAGAGTGGTTATGCTTTAAACAAGCTTGCTTATGACTTTGTGGATGGAGTGTGATAAGAGGGAACAAGTTATATGCTCAAGAATGGACTTTATGCCAAAAGCTTGCTTTACAAGAATGGCAATGTTAACTTTGTGCCATTAATGGAAATGCAACTTGGATAATAGCTTAATTGCTTGGATCAAAGCTCTAACAGCTGTGTAAAAATTTAATTATGGAGTTACAAACAAGTTTGAGGTCTGCAAAGCAAAGATTATGCAGCCTAGCATGGATTTGGTTCATGTGTTAATCAAAAATGACTTGTAATTCAAGTTTGAAAACCCTAACTTCCTCTCTTCGATTCTCGCTGCTCAAGAATGATCTCAAGGATTTCTTGGACATTTTGGAAAGCTTGTAATGTGCTGTACAACCCCTATTTGAATCACTTTTGGAAATTACCCTTGGAACTATATGAAAAAGTGCCATGAAGTTAGGTCAAAATCCTGACCAAAACTAGGGCAAAATTTGTGTTCAATTTCAAGACCATGACTTTATGAATTAATAACTTGAGATCCAAACATTTTTAGAAGAAGTTGTGTAAAGTAATGTTGTAGATATCATGGAGATCTTCAACTTTCATGTTGAAAGTTTCTTCTGAATCCTCTTGCATCATGGTGAAAAATTGGCTCAAAGTTGTGAAAAAACATGAAGTTTTAAACACTTAGAAAAAATTCTAAGTTAGAAAACTTTGACTTTTCAAAATGAAATCTTGAATTTTTGATTTCTTGATGAATAAGTTTCATATTTTTACATATTTTGATGAATTGTGATCTTTGACACTTGATTTTGACTAAAAAGTCAAAGTTTGACTTTTCAGTGTACAGTTGACTTTTGATCAGTTGACTGGAAATCAACTATTAATCCAATTGATCTTGAGCAATGTTTTGGGTCATTCCATTAGGTAAAAATTATTCAATTGAACTCTTGAGATCATGCCTCAAACTAATTAACCATTTACTAGGTTAAAAATCAGAAATTGCCCTTTCTTAGTCAAAACCCTAATTTTGACCATTTTGCCCTTTTGATGATTTGATCAAATTTCTTGAGGAATTGTTGTCCGAACTTGATAAAATGATAAATATGAGTTTATAATGTTGCTATGGATCAAAAATTATGAAGTTTGACTGTAAATTGGCCATAGTTGACTTTTTCCCCAATACAGCTGATTTTTAGGTTAACTGCTTAATTGACTGAGCAAAATTATGATCCAAGACTTAAAACTTGACATGAGTAATCTTGGGGTCCAAAATGATCCATGAAAGTCACATGAAGCATTGATAGTTCAATTATCCTTGTGCAATCCCAAACCCTAATTTTGGTCATCAATGCTTAAGGAGGTGTCTTGAGTTGATCAACCCTAGTGCAGTCTTGAACCAAGAGGGATCTTTGTGAGAAAATATGTGATAAGTGAGAGGGAAAATTTTGGGGTACAAAAGGTTATTAATTTGTGAAATTGGTTGGATTAGATATATGTAATTGCATGATATATATATATATATATATATATATATATATATATATATATATATATATATATATATATATATATATATATATATATATATATATATATATATATATATATATATATATATATATATATATATATATATATATATATAGTGGGTAATTGTTAATGTCTATAGTTTATCATCTCTGTCGGAGTTTTGATACAGTTGATGTGTCGGTGTCGAGGTTCGAGTATTACATGAAATCAATATCATTTAATTGAATGATTTTATGTGTAAATGTGTTTCTTTTATGAATTAGAATGTCGATAATGATGTATGTGAATAGGAATTAGAGATTAGAACCCGGACTGTGTATCATGTGGGATTTAGGGGTGTTTGGGTGTGGTAATAAGTAATTTTCAAGTTAAACAACAACATAAATTTAATACTGTTCTGGTGGTACCCAAGTACCAGTTTTTAGGCAGTTTTTGGGTAACCCGTTACCACTGTCCGGACATCAATTTTGTAAACTTTGAAAATTTATAACTTTCGAAATGTAACTCCATTTGGGTCACCATTTGAAGCGTTAGAAAGCTAGCGTAACATTCTTTTCAATAAAAATAGTCTTATTGGAAGTAGGTGATTTAATAACTATGTGGTTGTGTAAAATGACATGTATTTGTATGTTGTGTTGCTTGTGATGTGTATTAATGATATATTCCCATGTGGTGTGCTATGTTCATATAAATGTCGAGTTTGTGTACCGTTTATATGATGATGAGTGGCTGTAATTGTATGAGAACTGGAAATGTTTGGGTAATAGAAAATTGAGTTTCGTATTTTGAAAATAGCAGAAAAACTGTTTCTGGTGCAGTGGTAATCGGTTACATGTTTTGGGGTAACCGATTATCTGATTAAAAGTTTGGGAATATTGGCCTCTATTTCGCGAGGTAACCGATTTTCAATTTTCAGGTAACCGGCTACCATTGAGTATTTTTGAGTATGTTGGCTACTGAAAAGCATGGTAATCAGTTACCAGATGTTGGGTAACCGATTGCCATTGTGTTGACGAAATTAATTTTAAAACTTCAAAAAATCATAACTTTCATTTCGGGTGTCCAATTGACGCGCCGTTTTAATTGTTGGAAATATGATTTAGCATACTTTTTCTTAAAAATATTTTTGGTATCAGAAGCCCAACTATTCGACATGTGGATATATATTTGTTAGGTGTCGAGCTGTGTTGTTATGTAGAACGTTGATAACATGCTCGATGAACTGTGATACCATGATGTTGTGTTGTTATAATGTTACGATGTTATGTTATTGTTATTTGTTATAACATGATGAGTAGATAACATGCTTGGTGAATTGTGATACCATGATATTGCATTGTTGGATGTGTGCAAATATGTTATTACAGTTTATTACATGTTTTGGTAGGAGAATGTTGCATGGTGTCCTGCAATGGTGTGTTACATTGATGGATATGAATATAAATAGGTTGTAATTTGTTGCATGTTTATGTCACATGCATTCATAGTGAGGAATTTAGTCATGTTGGTGTGCTCTGGTCCTATGGTAGGGATCGGGAGCGATGTGAACCTAAATGTTCATGATATTGATGGGCTCTAGTCCTATGGTGGGGATCGGGAGCAAGGTGAATCTATTTGTTTATGGATGGTACCACACACATTTGATTCATTATTGTGCATTGACATATTATGTGACATTTCATAATTTGGTTGATGAAATGGTGATGTGATTATAATCATGGTATCATGTGATTATCAGTATATACTATATGTGTTATCATGTGATTATCTATATATGTATATGTGTTATCATGTGATTATCTATATATGCTGTAGCATGTGATTATCTGTGGATGTTATATGTGTTAGTATGTAACAGTCAGTATATGCTATAAGTGTTTAGCATGTGATGCGTGGGTGATGTGAATTGTATATGTGATTTTCTATACTATTACATGTTATTATGCAATTCCTATTTAATTGTGATTCTCACTCCTTCTGTTGGAATGATACTTTATATGACATCATGCAAATATTCTGGAGTACAGGCATGTAAGTGAGTAGGAAGAGATAGCTCTTCGTATCGTTTTGGTCATTGGTGTCTGCTCTGATATGTAACACTGAGGGGTTGAACGCTTGATTGTTATGCTATGTTATTTATAGATTTTGTGATATCTCTTTGTTGCAACTTTCTTTATAATCATGTTATAACATCAGTTGTTTTGGAAAATATTTTTTATGTTGAATAAATACTTGAATACCTTGTTGATGTTTTTCTGCTGCAATAAAAGGAGTTAAACTGGAATATATTTATTACTCGTTATTATTATAATAATTTCAAAAGTTATATGTGTTACATATTACAATAATATAAGCCAGTTCTGTATTGTTGTTGAATGTGACATTCTAATTGGGTGAAGTTGTTAATTTACTTTGATTTTTTTATTTAAAATTATTCAGGGTAAAAATTAGGGTGTTACATAGTGGTATTAGAGCAAGTCGGTATGTCCGACCAGGTTGCCTAATGTTGTTTGTTTCTTAGTATGCGACATGTGAGTGAAACATTGTCGGTGCTCTTTTGCTTTTATATCGTTTGTATGTAGAGGTTAGTTTGAGACAAGTGGGGGAGGAGCTTTTGTTTCTCAAAGATGTTTCAGTTGTGAAGTGTTAATGTAGCATACTGTAACACCCAGAAATTCGTAATTACTTATTCAATTAATTAATTGTGAGTATTTCTGAATTATTGATGAATATATGATGTTTTATTGAGTATGATGTGTGATGTAGTGATATGTTGGGGGAAAATGGGAATTTAGATGAGTAAGGAGTATTCTAGTAATTTAGATAATTAGTTAATAATTATTTAAAATTATTATTAAAAATAAAATAGAGGAATAATTGATGAAGATAAGCTAAGAGCAAGATGGTAATTGGTGAGAGGCTAAGTGAGGACAAGTTGGGAAAAACATATTAGGGGTCAAAAGGTTAAAAAAGGAATAAGGAAAAATATTTCATTTGGTACGATCATGAAAATATTGGAAGAGAAGAGGAGAAAGTTAGAGAACGAAGAACACCGAGAAATTTCGGTAGATCGCAAAGAGAGGAGACCCAAGCTAGGAATCTAAGGTAAGGGGGGGGGGGGGGGTGATCTGTTATTATAATTGATATGGGGTTTAGAGATATGTAGGGATTTGACGGAGTTTTAATGATTTGATGATATGTTGCATTGTAGTGAAATTTTGTTGAAATTGATAAAATAACATGTTGATTTTCCATTAGATTGTATATATAATGCATATAATGTTGTATGGCTATTTTATGATGATTATATGTTGAAAACCATGAGAATCTGGACTGTATTGGCATGAAATCACAAGAAGAATCCGGGATGAACAATTGCAGAATTGTAACATGTTGTTGATGTCTACTACGCGTCTCCAGGAGGTGGGAAGTGTCGCTAGGAGACACGGTGACGCCTAGTCGTCACCAAGCGAGCTGAAAGCAAAGGAGATAGGGAAAAATGGTGCTACTGGAATTTTGTATGAATAGGGTGTCTCGCTCGAGCGTCGTCGGGAGATGCAGAAGCGAGAGGTGCATCGTTAGGTGAGCAAAGAGCTTCGTCGGGCGATGGAGACCATATGAGGATGGTGGTGTTATCGCTCCCACGTCGCCGCGCGAGTCTTAGGATCAGACTGCTTCGCTGGGCGAGCACCAGGCGACAAACAATAATAGGATTTTCAAAGGGCTATAACTTGAGTTTTAGAACTCTGTTTGAGGCACCGTTCGAAGTGTTGAATAGTAAAAAGATGTATATTTCCAGTACCTAAGCTAAGATTGACTTAGAGTCCCTTGAGGTAGGCTATAATGATGTATGTTGTTATGATGAATTATGAGTACTATGATGGTAATATGTTGTGACTATGAAATATTGTATGTTCTTGATGATTTCTTGAATGATGATGTAATTTGACTAGCTATAGTTGTTTGATATTCTGTTGTTGTGCATCATGCATCCATGGAATATTTTGGATAACTTTGGTCTTCCCATGTTGATTTAGGGCATTGGTCTAGTGTTGGCCTCAATCCCATTGTGTAGATTGAGTGTGTTGGTGTTGTGCTCCGGTTCCAAGAGGGAATCGATCCCATGGTGGAGATCTTTGGAAGGTGATGAGTCCATTACTTATAATGAATTGGTACCATATGCACGAGTCTATGTTATTTCATTACATCTTATGTGGCTTTGCATACTTGTTGACTAGATGATATTGTATATATTATTGTGCTAATTGATGATGTGTTGACAATGTTGTTGATTTTGATGCTATGATGTTGCTGTTTGAATTACTATGTTTATTCCATATATCTTTTGTAATGAATGTGATTACTCACGTTTTCTGTTTGAATTTTGTCTCCACATGGGTAATGCACATGTGATCATAAGTAGTTCGTAGAAGCCTAGAAGATAACTTAGAGTGTTTTGCTTTCTTTTCACTGATTTTAGAAGGTCTTGCTCTGATATGTAACATCGGGGTCGAGAATGTTTGAGTTTTGAACTTTATGTTCTTTGTATTATTTTGAGATCTTGAACTACCTTTTATGGTATTTAAGTTGTTTCGAATTATGAATCATGAACAACAAAGTTTTAAATGTTGTGTTTAATAAAGACATTTTGAACTATGAAATCCATTGCATAGTAAATGTTTTATAATTGTTGAAAAACCGTGTGATACGGTGGCCAGAACCGGGACGTGGTTTCCCTATTTCGTTAAGGAAATTTTGTCGGTTTGCATTTTGCGTTTGTGTTTGCAAAATGTCGCGGTAAGCAAGAGTCGCCACCGTCTTTTATTTTATCCAACAAGGAAAGGAAAAAAGCACAGAAAAATTCCTTTTTCGAGATATTTCTGAGTACGGGGGGTAGATTATAGAAATGGAAGGTGTCAGCACCCTTTCTATCCGTAGTTATCTACGGGCTCTTAGGTACTTGCTCATCATTTTCAAAATTGTTTTCTTTGTGTTTGTGTGATTTGAAAAGCTTTTGTTTTGACTTCTATTTAACTCTTGCTTTTGTCTTCAAGAGTGTAATGAAGTGTTTTTAAAAACATTGTTTTTAAATGAGTGTAAGTGTGACAAAGCTTGTTTTTGTTTGAGCAAGTACTTAAGAGCTAATCTACCTACTCGAAAAAAGAATCGTTCTATGTTCGTTTCCTTTAGACAACTCTATCCCACTATTAATGAGTAGGTAGCATCGTCGTTAGAGTTTTGAGGGTCAATTCTAAAGGGACGTACGGTCACTAAAGCAATGTTAGGACGTCTTAGTAGTAACCCTAACGTCTTAGATCAATCATTCGAGGCAACAATTCTGAGGAAACCATTCCAAGGCAACTTTTCTGAATCGGGACTTTGATCTTTGTTTAGACAAAAAGGATGACCACTAAAGCATCCTATACTCAATGGCCGTTTACCGAAGGCAACCAAGTGGGAGTGTACCCTAGGAGTGTGCATGTGCGAGTGATTCAATTTCAGTTTATTTATCTTTGCACATTTAGGGTGATCTAACTGTTTTAAAATTAATCATACATTCTTGTCATACACCCTATTATCATACATCTAACAGTTAATAATTTGTGGAATTTAAAGTGCAGAATTTAAACTACGCTATTACAAGGCTTCAGGTATTTACATAGCCAAAAAAAACCCTTTGAAAATAAAGCGATAAATGTAAATAAACATCCTAATTAAACTATTACAAACTGTAGGCAGTTACATCAATATGGTAAATAATAAAAATATAGCGCGCGAGAAGAATTAAGATCGACGAGAATTTAAGGTTTTGACCCTTCTAACCTAATTAAAAGAAAAATTGTTTTTATGTTGTTTTTAATAAAAGAAATAAGTTTTCTAAATTAAATATGCAATTAATTAGTTAATTAAATTAATTAATAAAAATAATTACATGACCTATTTTGGTTTCTTTGGTTATTTTAGGAAAAAATAAAATATAATTAAGTAGTAATAAAACCTATTTATTCTAATTATTTTAAAGTTAATTACAAAAAGAAATTAAAGTCTTACCTAAAATTAAAATTTAATTAAGAAAAAAATCCTAAATCTATTTTTATATTTGTTTATTGATAAAAAAATAAAAGGGATTAAAAGAAATAAATCAAACGAATAAAACATGAAAATAAAGATGGGCCTAGTAGCAAAAGTAAACCGGGGGTGCAATCATCAGAAATCCGTAGACCCGAATCTTCGAAAGCTTCATGCTTTAACTATGGTGTTTTTTTATTCTTGCGTGGAACCTATGTTTCAACCATCCATAACTGTTCTATATAAACTCAAACAAACGTTAGCATACCATAAAATGTGATTAAAATTAGAGATTCGAAGTTTAAAATTTTACCAAACCGGTGTTGTCAAACGGGGGGCGTGCTAGGCGTGTGATGGATTTCTCTTGGGCCTTGTAACACTCTTGAGGACTTCAAGAGGATGGTTTGAGGCTTGACGTCAATTGAGAGAGACCGGAACCTCGATATATGACTTGCACCAATTCTTTGATTTCTGGAGAGTTTTTGAAGAGCTTTTAGAGAGCTTTTTGAAGAGCTTTTTGAGAGCTTTTTAGAGAGGATTTTCGTCCCTTTCAAGCTTGTATGGATTTAGATTTATAGAGGAGAATGAGGAGACAAGAAATCATGGAAAGAATCTCCCTCATAATGTTGTGTTTTAAGACCATGATCAAAACTTGAAAAAAATGCCATATTTGATGATTTTATGTCATTTTCACATGTGGATGAACCTGGACATATTTGAAAGGTTATTGCACGAAATCAACTGACATAAACCAGCATAAAACTTTCCCAAAATAGATTCACATCAAAATTTACATTATTTCTATTATTTATTTATTTAATTCTGAATTTTAATGAATAAAATGTCAAAATAAATAGCATAAATAGTAGAAAAATGTATGGGTGGGCTTAGAGGTCGTGGACCATGTTACAAACTCAATGCAAGCATAAAAAGTTGGGCCCATTTGGCAAAAATTGCAATTTTGGACATATTTGACTTTTGGCAATTTTGCAAAAAAGGGGCAACTTCACCAATGCATAACTTCCTCAATTTTGACTTTTAGGAGGTGTTCTTGGACTTTTTAGAAATCTTGAGATGTCCTATAATAAACCCTTTTTGTCTCATCTCAATTTTATATTCCATGCTCATGTATGAAGCTTTGACAAAAAAGGTGTTTTTGTTGACTTTCCAAAATGACCTATAATGTCCAAATTCATAACTTCTTGTGAGTGCATATTTTGAACTTGGGAGCTGAAGATGGATTGTAGGGAATTGCATCCTATTCAAAATGAGCTTTGGATGGGTCATTTATCATAAAGTATGAGAAATATATGCTTGGTCAAAGTTGAGTTGACTTTTCCTACAAAACCCTAATATAGCAACTTTTGAGTCTTGATGAATTATGAGCAATACTTGATGAATCATGATCAAACCTTGATAAAATGATGAATAATACTTCAAAATTAGGATGTTGACCAAAAATCTTGAAGTTTGACTGTATGTGGGCCACAGTTGACGTTTGCCCTAGCATAGTCGATTTTCAGGCCTTTGAGCAATTGACTGAGCAAACTTTCTCTGTAGGGCTTGAAACTTGACATGTATGATCTTGAGAACATATTAGGACATTGGTGAGCATTTGGTATCCCTTGGAATCAAGTATCTTGATGCAACATGAAACCCTAATTTGAGGTGGACTGCCTTATGAGAGAGCTTGTCTGGTCAACCCTTGGACTACCTTGAGCAACTTGGGGATCTTTCTTGAAATATTTTGAGAAATATGGGAGGGCAAATTTTGGGGTACAACAGCTGCCCCTGTTCAATCTTCTTAAACCTGAGGATGTAGATTGGCTTGCTGGCCTTTCGTGATCCGAAGGTGGAAGAGGATTGAACACTAGAGTGCCTAAAAATTTGCACTCACATGATGTGGTGTCTTTCTTGCAATGTCAGGAATGGGCTTATAGATTCCATTTGGAGTTTTCTGACGGGGGGATGGGCTTAAAGATGCCACCCGAAGGAGTTTCGGTCGCATAAGAGAATCCTTAGCGAGAGCTTGTATACCTATTTGTTGAGGGAGATTCCGCTGGGGAATACTGATCTCTGTCTTGAGAGGAATAGAATTTTAGGAGCTTCAGTCGTCCGTATTCTACTGAGGAACCATCTCTGTTGAATTTTAGGAACTTTGGTCGTCCGTATTCGACTGAGGAATCATCTCTGTTGAATTTTAGGAACTTCGGTCTTCTGTTATTCTACTGAGGAATTAACTCCGGCTTGAGGAAGCGGATGTGAACTGCGTATCTAGTCGTGTATAGGCTGCATTGCGACCTTCTAGGGAAAAGTGAAACCGATCGTATTTCATAGGTTTGGGTCTTACAGTGTTGTGGACTGCTGTCTGGAGATAAGAGAAAAGAAACCTGGATGGTAAGGTTATGAGAAGGAACCTGGATAGTAGGGCTTATGGGAAGGAACCTGGGTAAGGTTGCTCTGTGAGGGGTTTGGGTAAAACTGCATCTGAACCGAGAAGGAACCTGGGTAAAGTTGCTCTGTGAGAAGTTTGGGTAAAACTGCATCTGAACCGAGAAGGAAACTGGGTAAGGTTTCTCTGCGAGGAGTTTGGGTAAAACTGCATCTGAACCGAGAAGGAACCTGGGTAAGGTTGCTCTGTGATGAGTTTGGGTAAAACTGCATATGGACTGAGAAGGAACCTAGGTAAGGTTGCTCCATGATGAGTTTGGGTAAAAATTCATCTGAACTGAGAAGGAACCTAGCTAAGGTTGCTCCATTATGAGTTTAGGTAAAACTGCATCTGAACTAAGAAGGAACCTGGGTAAGGTTGCTTTGCGAGGAGTTTGGGTAAAACTGCATCTGAACCGAGAAGGTACCTGGGTAAGGTTGCTTTGCGAGGAGTTTGGGTAAAACTGCATCTGAACCGAGAAGGAACCTGGGTAAGGTTGCTTTGCGAGGAGTTTGGGTAAAACTGCATCTGAACCGAGAAGGAACCTGGGTAAGGTTGTTTTGCGAGGAGTTTGGGTAAAACTGCATCTGAACCGAGAAAGAACCTAGGTAAGGTTGCTTTGCGAGGGGTTTGGGTAAAACTGCATCTGAACCGAGAAGGAACCTGGGTAAGGTTGCTTTGTGAGGAGTTTGGGTAAAACTACATCGGGAAATTGTAAGGAGGAACCTGGGTAAGGTTGCTTCAGGATGAGTATGGGTGAAACTACATCGGGACCGAGAAGGAACCTGGGTAAGGTTGCTTCGGGATAAGTTTGTGTAAAACTTCAGGAGGAACCTGGGTAAGGTTACTTCAGGATAAGTTTATGTAAAACTTTAGGAGGAACCTGGGTAAGGTTACTTTGTGATAAGTTCATGTAAAACTTTAGGAGGAACCTGGGTAAGGTTACTTTGTGATAAGTTCGTGTAAAACTTCAGAATGAACCGGGGTAAGGTTACTCTGAGATAAGTTTGTGTAAAACTTTAGGAGGAATCTGGGTAAGGTTACTTTGTGATAAGTTCGTGTAAAACTTCAGGAGGAACCTGGGTAAGGTTACTTTGTGATAAGTTCGTGTGAAACTTCTGGAGGAACCTGGGTAAGTTTACTTCGGGCTAAGTTCGTGTGAAACTTCTGGAGGAACCTGGGTAAGGTTACTTCGGGATAAGTCCGTGTGAAACTTCTGGAGGAACCTGGGTAAGGTTACTTCGGGCTAAGTTAGTGTGAAACTTCTGGAGGAACCTGGGTAAGGTTACTTCGGGCTAAGTCTGTGTAAAACTTCAGGAGGAACCTGGGTAAGGTTACTTTGTGATAAGTTCGTGTGAAACTTCTGGAGGAACCTGGGTAAGGTTACTTCGGGCTAAGTTCGTGTAAAACTTCAGGAGGAACCTGGGTAAGGTTACTTTGGGATGAGTTCGTGTAAAACTTCATTCAGAAATATATGAGAAAGGACCCGTGTAGGATTTTTCAGGATAAACCCGTGTGAAGCTGCATTTAGGAGAAACCCGTGTAAGATTTCTTCGTGACGAACCCGTGTAAACCTGCATTTAATCGTGCAGATAATTACTCTGTTTAGTTTCCGGAGTTAATCTTGAACTTGCTGGAAGTTGTTGATGATAACCATCTTTCCTGAAAAGGTACATGATTAATCGTATATGATGCATGACATGTATTGTATGATGATGTTCTCAAAATAAATGAGATTATGCTGTATGCAATATGTATGCGCACGTCATGATATATGAACATGAAATGCTATTGTGGCACGTTCGAGTTTGGGAAAATAAATCCCTGACTGTTGTTGGAAAATAAAGAGTTTCGCTCGCTAGAGATAACGGCCGAAGATGATTGGGGGAATAATCCTGCAGGAGAGAATAACTTCGTTGGGGAATAGACTGACGAGGAAATGACTCTATGGGGAAGAGATGTTTTGCTAGAGAATCTGTCGATTTGGAGGAACGACCTTGACTGGGGATGAATTATCATTGTTGGCGATAATGAAACCTGTTGGGGAATGAGTTTCTGTTTGTGAAAGAAATGAACTCCGCTGGGGATGATTTTCCAGTTAAGACTTCACGGGGAATAATCTTTTAGACTCTATTGGGGACAATCTTCCAGACTCTACTAGGGATAATTCTCTAGACTTCACTAGGGATAATCTTCCAGTGCTGGTGATAGATAAACTCTGCTTGGGGAGAATCTTACCGACTCATTCGCGGTTGCGAATCTCAGCTGGGGATAGTTGTGTCCTATTTGGGACAACTAACATCACTGTCTTTGTCTTACTCTGCAGGGAGTGAATGTTACCGGGACGCATGCTAAGGATATGACGATGACTTTGCATCAAGACTTTTCTGCCCCTGTTTCTGCGGGAGAAAGTGCCTGCGGGGGCCTTGTGGATCGAGTGTTATCCCAACTTATGAGGTGTTTGGTAACTTTCGATCGAAATGATCAGTCTTTTTCTGGTAGACAAGTGACAAGATAACGGGACATAGTCGTACGCTTTAATCCCTAATTTTTGCTCGGACCGCCCTTTCGGGTTTTCAGTCCACCGGGATACCCTTTTTTGCCCAAGCCGCCCTTTCGGGTTTTCGACTTGCCGGGTGTACATATCCTTTTTTGTTTTTTATCCCTAATTTTTGACCGAACCCTTTTGGTTCGCCGGGATGCCCTTATTTTTGCCTAGGCCAGTCGACCTAGCGGGTCTTTATTCATGCGCAGTATTTTCTGACTATGTCCACGCTCTCAGGGTGTAGGGAGTTGTCACTGTTGGTAGTGTTGCCACACTACCAGAAGATGTTCGTCTGATCATATAAGATTCGTTGCTGGAATTCATGTCCAATGCCCCAAGTGATTCAGATGGAGATTTGCCCCTGGCTATTTGGCATCTTTGAGAGATTCCTTGAATCTTGACTTGACTGCCCCAGATGATGGACAATGATCATGCCGTTCCCCTTGGTTGGAAGTGTTTTTCCACTTGAGGTGATCACTCTTGTTGGAGGAGGTTTTTGTTCACTAGATATTCGTCATGCGAATTTCTCTGCTGTTGAACAAATAGTCATATGCAAACAATGTTATTTTAAGAATGCAAAGCTTATGTCTGTCTTGAAGTTTGGATGTTCATTTTTTAGTAAAACAAGTTTTTTTTTGTAATAGTGTGATGTTAACTCAGGATTTACAGCAAGTCTTACAGGAGTCAGGATACCTTTTTGTAACAATACGCTTTCGAACTAACCCATGCTTCAGCTAGGACTTTTAAGGGTTATAACGTGGCCTGGTTCACGGTTCAAGAAACAAAGGATAAAGGCTCAAAATTTATTTGTACCCACCCGCTCTTTGTGATGTTCTTTAGTCCTATGCTCAGTTAATTGCGCGTTTAGAATCCGTTTGAGTCTTTGCTCTGATATTCTAGTGATGGTTCGGGTACTGACAGTTTATTTTGAACAGGAAGTCATTTTTGTTGAGAGTTTGTAGGACCTCTTTCTTTTTGATTTCGTCATCCCTGTCTTTTTGCCTGAACTATTTCTTTCTTGTGATTACAATCAGCGGGATGCCCCCGTTTTTTTTCTTAAGTCCCTTTCATAGGTTTTGACTTAATTTTTATTTGGAGGGATAACAACTGCCAGTCCTGACGATTATAGGGAACCATCACCGTCTTTTGTTTTGGAAGGACCTCTTTGATGCCATTCATTGTGCACCCGATTTACTGAGAAAACTACCCTGCCCCCAGGTTGTGATTAAGGTTTTTTTTTATATTTTTAATTTGCGTGAAAAGAAAAAAATCCAGCTTCTTTGGCTCAAAGGGGTTGACGAGGGATTATCTTCCTTATAACTCCATTGTTTAGGATTTGAAACAACGCCTGTACATCGTCAGCGGGGTCTGTTCAAAAGCATACTGTAGAGATTTTGATATCATTTTCGTCATCCTCCCTCTAAAGGCTTAGAATTTTTTAATCGAGAGTTGAACAACACAAAAATGAAAGCAATTTGAATATAGTTAATACGAATGGATTGATTTAAAACAGACATATGCAATGCATTGATAAAGTAACAGAGTTTGACATGAAATAATATTCGAACAATCAAAAGAAAATTACAACTTGAGAATTCTAATGAACAAAAGCCTCTCTTGTCAGAACTTGTCACTTCAAATGGTGAGCCTTGAAGGATTGACAGAAACATTCCAGTTGACCATCTTGTGTGAATTCCAATGCTCCTTTATCGATCAGGTCCTGAATTTTGTTTTTCAATGCCCAACAATCATCGGTATCATGCCCCGGGCTGTTGGAATGGTATGCACACCTAGCATCAGGATTGTACCTTGGGGAGGCTATGTGGGGATTCTGAGGAGGGTCCCTTAACGTCACCAGATTCAATCTCAACAGGGTTATAAAGCTTGATACAGCGGCATGTTGAGCTCGGTGAACTGCCTTTTGGGCGTATCTGGCTTACTCTGATTAACCCGTTGCTTTTGGAGAGGTTGTCGTTGGACCCATGAGGTAGTAGCAACTTGGAGAGGTCCATATTTTACCAACCCAAACCCTGGTCTTCTTGGAGGTTGATTAATGACTTGGTCCCCGGCCTTGTCCGTTTGCTTCATACTTTTGTATCCGTCTTGATGAAGCTGGTTGATAATGGTTCTCAACTCTTCTTGTTCCCGGGCTAAGCCTTGGATAAGGGCCATCTGCCCCAACATTTGGGTTTTTATTGCATCTACCTCAGCTTCTAGTTGTTCTAGCCGTTCGTCCTTATTATCTTCAGGACTTTTCTTGACCAAGTTCCCAATGAGGAGTGTTTTCAACTCTTCCTGCCCCTTGGATAGGTTTAGGAAGATTTCCCTGAACTGAGTTTCTTGAAGATCTTTGTTGTCTTGTTGGAGAGCCATTGCTGAAATAAAAAGCGAGAACATGAGAGACCTGTACTGGGAGACCTGTTATGCAATGACATGTATGATATATGTATGCAATGTTTTCAAGGATCTCGCGGGGTAAACAAGAAACTGTTAGATTTTGAATTTTGCAGCTTTGATTGAAGAAACTTCGTGTCGTCAAGAGTTCTTCTTCAAGAGTCAAGCTCACCATATCGAGTGGGTCATAGCCCCTGACTCAAATTATCGTGCTTTGATCTCTAGATGACATTGGCTAAAGGAAAATAAATCCCCTTTGCCCCTTGCTAGACGTTGGATTTACCATAACCTGCATCCCAAACCTTTGAGATCCTTGAAATGGTTAAGGAAATGTTAAGGCATGATGTTATGATGTGTATGTTATGCGTTTAAGCAAAAGTACGAGGTAATGTAAACAAGTAAATCCGGCAAGAAATCCAAGGTATTGGATAAGGACTGTAAACAAAACCTGCAAGGAACTCTAGTTGTTAGGTAACAAACATGTGCAAGTAGTTCAAGTTGAAAGCACACAAGTCACACAATAGCCCTTAAATTTCAAGCTGGCATGGAGTTTAGGTATTACCCTCTTTCAGTTTAGTTGGTTCAACCTGTCCTAGTAATAGTAACCGGGTTCTAGAGGTTCTCAATATCACTGACCATCCTCGATAGGTCATAATTCCAGTTTAGCAACCTTTTCTTGCGGCCGAAATTATCGCGAGAGTATGGTCTCAATGAGTGTAGCATACTGGTACTTTTCTATGGCCAAGTGGGTCAATTATAGGTTCTAAGGTCAGTTGATGCTTAATGACCCATTAGCAGCCCCATACTCTCCTTGTTCCTCCACAGGGGATATCGGTACCAACTAATGTGTCACACCAACATAGCTACTGCTTCAACCGTATCGGTCTACGCCGTACAGTTCCCTCACAGTCTATTGCTACTTACCTAAAAGGTGTCCCCCAGATCCGGGTTAGGATCTATAGTAACTCCGATACAAGGCCCACAAATATAAAGCAAACAATTCAAACAATTGAAAACAATATGATGAACTATTCCTAAGGTACACCCCACTTATTCAGTCCCCAGCAGAGTCGCCAATTCTGTGATACGGTGGCCAGAACCAGGACGTGGTTTCCCTCTTTTAAGGAATTTGCTGGTTTGCGTTTTGCGTTTGTGTTCGCAAAATATCGCGGTAAGCAAGAGTCGCCACCGACTTTTATTTTATCCAATAAGGAAAGAAAAAAATTACAGAAAAATTCCTTTTTCGAGATATTTCTGAGTACGGGGGGTAGATTATAGAAAGGGAAGGTGTTAGCACCCTTTCTATCCGTAGTTATCTACGTGCTCTTAGGTACTTGCTCATCATTTTCAAAATTGTTTTCTTTGTGTTTGTGTGATTTGAAAAGCTTTTGTTTTGACTTCGATTTAACTCTTGCTTTTGTCTTTAAGAGTGTAATGAAGTGTTTTTGAAAACTTTGTTTGTAAAGGAGTGTAAGTGTGACAAAGCTTGTTTTTGTTTGAGCAAGTACTTAAGAGCTAATCTACCTACTCGAAAAAAGAATCGTTCTATGTTCGTTTCCTTTAGACAACGCTATCCCACTATTAGTGAGTAGGTAGCACCGTCGTTGGAGTTTTGAGGGTCAATTCGAAAGGGACGTACGGTCACTAAAGCAATGTTAGGACGTCTTAGTAGTAACCCTAATGTCTTAGATCAATCATTCGAGGCAACAATTCTGAGGCAACTTTTCTGAATCGGGACTTTGATCTTTGTTTAGACAAAAGGATGACCACTAAAGTATCCTATACTCAATGGCCGTTTACCGAAGGCAACCAAGTGGGAGTGTACCCTAGGAGTGTGCATGTGCGAGTGATTCAATTTCAGTTTATTTATCTTTGCACATTTAGGGTGATCTAACTGTTTTAAAATTAATCATACATTCTTGTCATGCACCCTATTATCATACATCTAACAGTTAATAATTTGTGGAATTTAATGTGCAGAATTTAAACTACGCTATTACAAGGCTTCGGGTATTTACATAGCCAAAAATAAACCCTTTGAAAATAAAGCGATAAATGTAAATAAACGTCCTAATTAAACTATTACAAACTGTGGGCATTTACATCAATATGGTAAATAATAAAAATATAGCGTGCGAGAAGAATTAAGATCGACGAGAATTTAAGGTTTTGACCCTTCTAACCTAATTAAAAGAAAAATTGTTTTTTTGTTGTTTTTAATAAAAGAAATAAGTTTTCTAAATTAAATATGCAATTAATTAGTTAATTAAATTAATTAATAAAAATAATTACATGTCCTATTTTGGTTTCTTTGTTTATTTTAGGAAAAATTAAAATATAATTAAGTTAGTAATAAAACCTATTTATTCTAATTATTTTAAAGTTAATTACAAAAAGAAATTAAAGTCTTACCTAAAATTAAAATTTAATTAAGAAAAAAATCCTAAATCTTTTTTTATATTTGTTTATTGATAAAAAAAATAAAAGGGATTAAAAGAAATAAATCAAACGAATAAAACATGAAAATAAAGATGGGCCTAGTAGCAAAAGTAAACTGGGGGTGCAATCATCAGAAATCCCTAGGCCCGAATATTCGAAAGCTTCATGCTCTAACTATGGTGTTTTTTTATTCTTGCGTGGAACCTATGATTCAACCATCCATAATTGTTCTATATAAACTCAAACAAACATTAGCATACCATAAAATGTGATTAAAATTAGAGATTCGAAGTTTAAAATTTTACCAAACCGGGGTTGTCAAACGGGGGCGTGCTAGGCGTGTGATGGATTGCTCTTGGGCCTTGTAAGACTCTTGAGGACTTCAAGAGGATGGTTTGAGGCTTGACGTCAATTGAGAGAGACCGGAACCTCGAGATATGACTTGCACCAATTCTTTGATTTCTGGAGAGTTTTTGAAGAGCTTTTAGAGAGCTTTTTGAAGAGCTTTTTAGAGAGGATTTTCGTCCCTTTCAAGATTGTATGGATCTATATTTATAGAGGAGAATGAGGAGACAAGAAAGCATGGAAAGAATCTCCCTCATAATGTTGTGTTTTAAGACCATGATCAAAACTTGAAAAAAATGCCATATTTGATGATTTTATGCCATTTTCACATGTGGATGAACCTGGACATATTTGAAAGGTTATTGCACGAAATCAATTGACATAAACCAGCATAAAACTTGCCCAAAATAGATTCACATCAAAATTTACATTATTTCTATTATTTATTTATTTAATTATGAATTTTAATGAATAAAATATCAAAATAAATAGCATAAATAGTAGAAAAATGTATGGGTGGGCTTAGAGGTCGTGGACCATGTTACAAACTCAATGCAAGCATAAAAAGTTGGGCCCATTTGGCAAAAATTGCAATTTTGGACATATTTGACTTTTGGCAATTTTGCAAAAAAGGGGCAACTTCACCATTGCATAACTTCCTCAATTTTGAATTTTTGGAGGTGTTCCTGGATGTTTTAGAAATCTTGAGATGTCCTCTAATAAAACCTTTTTGTCTCATCTCAATTTGATATTCCATGCTCATGTATGAAGCTTTGACAAAAAAGGTGTTTTTGTTGACTTTTCAAAATGACCTATAATGTCCAAATTCATAACTTCTTGTGAGTGAATATTTTGAACTTGGAAGATGAAGATGGATTGTAGGGAATTGCATCCTCTTCAAAATGAGCTTTGGATGGGTCATTTATCATAAAGTATAAGAAAGTTATGCTTGGTCAAAGTTGAGTTGACTTTTCCTACAAAACCCTAATTTAGCAACTTTTGAGTTTTGATGAATTACGAGTAATCCTTGATGAATCATGATCAACCCTTTATAAAATGATGAATAATACTTCAAAATGAGGATGTTGACCGAAAATCTTGAAGTTTGACTGTATGTGGGCCACAGTTGACTTTTGCCCTAGCACAGTCGATTTTCAGGCCTTTGAGTAATTGACTGAGCAAACTTTCTCTGTAGGGCTTGAAAGTTGACATGGATGATCTTGAGAACATATTAGGACATTGGTGATCATTTGGGATCCCTTGGACTCAAGTATCTTGATGCAACATGAAACCCTAATTTGAGGTGGACTGCCTTAGGAGAGAGCTTGTCTGGTCAACCCTTGGGCTACCTTGAGCAACTTGGGGATCTTTCTTGAAATATTTTGAGAAATATGGGAGGGAAAATTTTGGGGTACAAAAAACCGTGTTACGGAGTAGGACATGCATGTATGAGATTTTATAAAGCATGTGACGCCCTTTTGGTGAAATATTCTGATTATTTATTTATATTATTCGTGGGGTTTTAGAAGGGTGTTGCATTAGTGGTATCAGAGCAGGTCGATCTGTCCAACTAGGTTTTATATGATGTCTACGTCCTGTTGGTTGATTAGTACTTGGACACTATTGATATGTTAATGTTTCTAATGTTGGTTGTCTATGCGCAGAGTTATGGTTGGAGGGAGAAATGATAACACTATTGCTAACACTTTAGAAGGCATGGCTCAAGCATTGCAAAACTAGCATGGTCAGCAGAACCAGAATGGAGGAAATGACGATGAAGCTCGTGCATGGGTGTAACGCGGTGGGAGAACTGACTTGGTTGCTTTGCGTTTGATCGCAATTGTGCGGATAGTAAGAGTCTCCACCAACTTTTCTTTTATCCAAAAGGAAAGGCTGAAAAGAAAAAGAAAGACCTTTAGAGATGTTTTTTGAGTTTGGGGGTTAGATTATGAAAAGGGAAGCTATTAGCACCCTTTTCATCCGTAGTTATCTACGGGCTCTTAGTTGCTTTCTAGATCACTTGCTTTTGTTTGAATGTGTTTGTGGTGTGGGTTTTGAAAGTATTTTGAAAATGTCTTTGTAATGGTTCTCATTTCTATAAGAACGCGTACAAAGTTTTGTTTCGAAAGATATTCCAAAGATGTGTTTGTGGATTGTATTTTGGAAAGTGGTTTTCGGAAAGATATTTTACAATAGTTCTCGTCTCTATAAGAACGTATATAAAATGTTTTATCTTTTTGAAAATGTTTTTGAAATGGAAGTGTTAGTGTGTACAATGTTTTTTGTTCTTGTGAGCAAGCGAGTAACTAGGAGCGAATCTACCTACTCGAAAGGTCTTAATCGTTCTTTTCTTCCTCCTTTAGATGTTGCTATCTTACCATTGATTTGGTAATAATACCCATCGTTGGATGTGAAGGGACGGGTGTGGGACGTTTGTATAGTCATAGAAAGAAACCTATGTGACGTTTTAGCAATGTCGTTTAGGGACTAGATCGTTTACCGAAGGCAATATCGAGGGTCATCGAGGGACTACGATCTTTTTATCGAGGGTCTTTGCTAAAACGTCCCATATTCGAGAGACATGACTGTTTTCCGAAAGGAAAAAAAATGAGATCACCCTAGAGGTGCTAGTGTGCAAGTGTGTTAGTTCGCATGCATTTTGTCTTGTAGTTGAAAGGTTATCTACATGTTGATTTTATCTTGCCGTACATCCTAATTACTAGCAATACATGAAAGCAAGTAAAAATGCGGAAAATAAATCCTAAGCTATTACATCACTTTAGGGGGATGGGGTTACAATTTTACAATGGGGATGAAGTGGAAACTGAAATATTACAACCATATCGAATAATAATGAATGAAAACCATGTAAAAACAGTGTAAAACAAAGGAAAAAAAATGCATTTTTGAACTGCTATGTTTCGACCCATGTTGCTATGCATCGACACATAACTTTTCCTTGCCCCTGTAAAACTTGACCAAACTCATTATGAGTCGATGCATACTGAGATGTGTTGACTCATACTTCTTCTTGTATCGATGCAAAACGCGTATGTGTCGACTCAAACATCTTTCACGTTTCTGTTTTGGATATTTTTTACAGTATGAGTCGATGAATAAGGCTATGTGTCGACTCATACTTTGGTTTTTCACTTAGAAAGGGTCGACGCATGTGGGTATGTGTCAACTCATCCTGCATTTTTTGCCTTAAACATGGTTTTTCTTGTCTGTACAGGTTAGTTTACAGCATATGATGGGTAAACATAAACAACAAATAATTTGATAAGCCTAAACAATAAGAAAATAACCAGTTCAAAAGGACCATAAAATGCTACATCTCATCTTCAAAACAAATTATCAGTGATGTGTGAGAAGATATCAAGTCAAGAAGACTTACCTTTGGCTGCACTGGCTGTTTTAAATCTGAAAGTTTTCCAGATGCTGTGATGGCTCTAATAAATCTTCAGGAAGCTACTTCGGGCTGTTAAAACTAAGTTAAATTGTACTGTGTTGTTTTTGGTGTTTTGAGGGTGAAGATGATAGCACTACAAGGACTATTTTTATGTTTGGACAATCTTTGTATATGATGAGGTATTTAGCTTATGGGAGAGTTTGTATGATGGAGTAATGTGTTGGGATTCTGTTTGGAATAAGAACATAGCTGGTTTTGAATGAATGAGTCAAGGTTACAAAGAATACTGTTTTTCTGCTCAACAAAACTCTTTATCCTCTCTCTAATTTCCAACCCTTATGTCTTATGAGACAATCCTTTTTATAGACCCTTGACTAAGGTTTTAGGAGGGAAACAAAATAAGTTATTTTGAATTGTTTTTTCCTAATGTTTTGATACTTTCTTCACACAAATTTCTTTTTCCATTTTGGTGCAATCTTGGGGCTGTTATGATGCAGGTTTGGGCAGACTGCATAAAGCAGTTTTGGACTGTATAGGACAACATATGCATACTTGTGGTGCAGCATAGCACAAGGTTTCTTGTAGGGCAGTAATGAAGCAGGTTTTAACGTGTTGTGGCAATGTAGCATAACACACTTTGTTCAACTTGGACAGTATAATTTGTAGCATGACACAAATTTGGTCTTGTGGAATATTTTATACACATTATGTCAAGGGTAAAAATATTGTGGCAAGGTTTTTTGAGAAAATTCAAACAAGACATAGTTTTAAAATTTGTAATTTTGCAAAAATGCCACTTTGTATTAACTTGAATTACTTGCATCATCTTGAACTATTTGGAATTGTAGTAAAAGATGTCATGAAGTAAATGAGATTAACCAAGTATAGAAAATACTTAGAAAAATTTCAAAGTCTTGCAAAGTTGGATTTTGATTCTTTTGATTTTTGATGATCAAATTTCATATTTTTGGATTTCTTGACATAATGGGATTTTTGGGACTCAAATTTGGTCAAAAAAGTCAAAGTTTGACTTTTTAACGTCCGGTTGACTTTTTCCAGCTGAAACTCCGATTTTGCTCATTTTCCCCCCTTTTGACAATTTGAATGTTTCTTCTTATAAAATTGTGATCTGAGGCTTAAAACTTGATTTAAGTAATTCTAAGAGCCCTTGAGACATGAGAGGGAAAATTTTGGGGTACAACAGCTGCCCTTGTTCAATCTTCTTAAACCTGAAGAGTTAGAATGACAAACCTACCATTCGTGACTTGAAGGTGGAAGATGATTGAACACTAGAGTGCCCAGAAATTTGCACTCGATGATGTGGCAGTTGATTGTGCAGGGAATGGGCTTAAAAGATTCCATTTGGAGAAATGATGGAGAATTGTCAGAGATGGGCTTGTAGATGCCATCCAGAAAAGATTGGTTGCATAAGGGATTCCTTGGCGAGAAATCCTGTTCCTGCTGTCGAGGAAGACTTCATCGGGGAATGTTGGTTCATGTCCTGGGAAGTAAAGTCTAGGAGCTTTGGTTGTCCATTACTCCATTGGGGAATTAACTCCTGATTGAGGGAGTGAAAGTAGAATGTACACCCGGTCAAGGTCCAGGCTGTACAGCAACTCGCTAGGGAAATGTAAAATCGATTGTATCTGATCGGGTCCATGCCTCTCAATGTTGTAACCTATTGTCTAGAGATAAGAAGGAACCCGGATAGTAGGGTTACATAAATATGAAAGCCTGGGTAGTAGGGCTTGTGAGAAGGAACCTGGATAGTAAGGTTACTTTGAAATGAAAGCCTGGGTAGTAGGGCTTGTGAGAAGGAACCTGGATAGTAAGGTTACTTTGAAATGAAAGCCTGGGTAGTAGGGCTTGTGGGAAGGAACCTGGATAGTAAGGTTACTTTGAAATGAAAGCCTGGGTAGTAGGGCTTGTGGGAAGGAACCTTGATAGTAGGGTTACTTCGAAATGAAAGCCTGGGTAGTAGGGCTTGTGGGAAGGAACCTGGATAGTAAGGTTACTTCATTTGATCATGTAGATTAGTTGACCCGTTTGGTTTCGGGAACTGATTTTACTTTGGTTTCCTGCAGATTTGACATGTATAACTGCTGGAATTGTTGGTGATAACTGCCTTTCCTGAAAAGATAACAGGGTTAGTTATATGCGATGCATGGAATGAGTTGTGAGATGACGTTCTCAAAATAAACGAGATTATGTTATATGTGACATATATGTGCATGTCATGGTGTATGAGCATGTTATATTAGTTGTGACATATTCGGGTCTGGGAAAATAAATCCCTGACTCCTGCTAGAGAAAATAAAATTTCTCGACTGTTGTAGAGAAAACATGGCTCTTCTACTTCCACTGGGGATGATGAATGGAAGTGACTGTACTTTTGTCAGGGGGAGATTCTGTTTGAGAATAACTCTGCGGGGAACAACTTGGAAGGTGAATTTCCAATAGCTGAAGTAACGGGCTATGTCGGGGATTGAGCTCATATATCTAGAGAAATAAACTTTTCTTGGGGAATTAGAATTTATGATGATCTGATCGCGATTACAAAATTTGGCTGGGGGGATATAGATGTCAGGTTTTCGGGCGACCCTGGCTAGGGAGATTACTTCCCGTTCTAAGAGAACTGATATCAAGGCTTTGATTACCTCTACTATGTGGGTAATACAAATGTTACAAAGTCACATGTATTGATGACTGTGCTGCAAAGCTGTCTCTGCCCTGGTACCTGTTGGACAGAGTAACTGTCGGGCTTGACATTTCTTATTTTTGCCCCCTGTTTCTGGAGTTACGTGTAACTGTCTTTTGTTCCCTATGCAAATATTTGCGAACAACAATCATATTCAAGTGCATATGTCAAGAATAAATCATTGGACGTTCTTGCAAAAACAAAACAAAAAGAAAAACAAATAGTTTTTTAAAATGACTTGTATTATTTGTTGAAGTTGGCCTATAACAGGCGTTTTTTGTACAAGGAAGCTGACACTATAGTAAGAGAACACCGCCGTAAAAATGGAGGATATACAATATTGTGTACAACAAAAAGAAAACAGCTATGTGCAACAACCCCATTGGGTTTTAAATCTGCTATTGCCAATATTCCTTCGAGCATCTCCTCACTTTGCTGCTTGTCCGAAGCTGGTTAGATTGATTGATGCCGTTTGAGCTTGACAGTTGATACTGAGGTCAGATCGCAGGGTGATCCAATAGGACATAGTGATACGCTTTCCATCCCTAACTTTTTCCTGGACTACCCTTTCGGGTTTTCAGTCCACCGGGATACCCATTTTTGCCCAAGTCGCCTTTTCAGGTTTTCGACTTGTCGGGTGTACATATTTTTCCATTTTCATCCCTTATTTTTGCCCGAAACCTTTTGGTTCGCCAGGAAGACCTTATTTTTGCCTAGGCCAGTCGACCTAGCGGGTCTTTCATCATGCGTAGTATCTTTTCACTATGTCCTCATTGACAGGGTGAGGAAGGTCGTCACCGTCCATGGTGGTTAGAATCATGGCTCCACCCGAGAAAACGTTTTTTTTACCACAAATGGCCCTTCGTACGTGGGGTCCATTTTCCCCTGGGATCACCTTGCGGCAGTATGATGCGCTTGATCACCAAATCCCTGACTTGATACTCTTGGCGTCTGACCTTCTTGTTGAAAGCCTTGATCATTCGCTTTTGATACGTCTGACTGTGGCAGATAGCAGTATATCTCTTTTAATCGATTAGAATTAACTAATCAAACTGGGTTCAGATCCAGTCGTCTTCGTTCAAAACCGCATCCTTCATAATCCTGAGAGAAGGTATCTGGACTTCGATGGGTAGGACTGCCTCCATGCCATATACCAGATAGTAGGGTGTTGCCCCTGTCGACGTCCGTGCTGAGGTACGGTACCCATGAAGAGAAAATGGTAACATCTCATGCCAGTCTTTGTATGTCACCGTCATCTTCTATACAATCTTCTTGATGTTGTTGTTAGCTGCTTCAACAACGCCATTCATCTTCGGTCGGTAGGGAGAAGAGTTGTGATGTTGTATCTTGAACTATTTACAGAGCTCGGTGATCATTGTGTTGTTGATATTCGTACCATTGTCAGTAATAATTCTCTCTGGCACACCGTATCGATAGATTAGATTATGTTAGATAAACCGCGCCACAACGTTCTTGGTTACTGTGGCAAAAGAGGTTGCTTCAACCCACTTCGTGAAGTAATCAATGGCTACTAGGATGAAGCGATGTCCATTAGAAGCGGTGGGCCTGATTTCTTTGATCATGTTGATGCCCCACATTGCAAAGGGCCACAGAGCTGTCAAGACGTTCAAGGGAACCGGAGGCACATGCACCTTATCAGTGTAGATTTGGCATTTATGACAAGTTCGAGAGTGCTGATAACAATCGGCTTCCATAGTGGACCAGTAGTATCCTTCCTGTAGGATCTTCTTAGCCATGGTGTGTCCACTGGAATGGGTTCCGAAGGTAACTTCATGTAGATCTGTCATGATCCTCTATGCTTCGCCCTTGTCTACACACCGCAGTAAGGTAGAGTCCTGGTTGCGTTTATAGAGGATTCCATTACTAAGGAAGAACTTTGTAGCAAACCTTCTTAGAAACTTCTCATCATTGACAGATGCCCCTTCGGGATACTCTTGAGCCTCGAGATACCTTTTGACTTCGTGAAACCAGGGTTTGTCTGTTACCTCCTCAGTATCAATCTCGCAGCAGTGTGCTGGTTCATTCAACCTTTCAATGGTGATTCGGGGAGCTTCGTTATCCCGCTGGATTTTGAACATGGAGGACATGGTAGCTAGCGCTTCCGCCAAATGGTTCTCCTCTCATGGGAAATGTTCGAAGGTTACCTCCTCAAAGTGTGGGAGCAATGTCAGTACATGATCTTTGTATGGGATGAGATTCGGGTGCTTCATATCCCACTCGCCTTTGATATGACTTATCACTAAAGCAGAATCCCCAAATACATTTAAGAACTTGATACTTATGTTGATAGCATCTCGAAGACCCATAATACATGCTTCATACTCCGCCATATTGTTGGTGCAGTTGAAACATAATCGGGCAGTGAACGAAGTATGACAACCCTCGGGAGATATGATTACAGCACCAATGCTGTTACCTAGTGCGTTTGAGGCTCCATCAAAATACATAGAGCATCGGGATCCTTCCTCAGGTCCTTCATCCTGTCCGGGTTCTTCACAGTCGGTTACTGACAAGATATTCTCATCCAGGAACTCAAAATTCATGGATTGGTAGTCATCCACGGCCTGATGAGCTAAATGATCAGCCAATACACTCCCCTTTATTGCTTTTTGGGTTGTATAATGTATGTCGTATTCAGTTAAGACCATTTGCCACCTTGCTATCCTTCCGGAGAGAGAGGGCTTCTCGAAAATATACTTGATCGGATCCATCTTTGATATCAACAAGGTAGTGTGAGTCAGCATATACTGTCTCAGTCGGCGAGCAGCCCATGCCAAAGCGCAACAAGTTTTCTCGAGCAGTGAGTATCTTGTCTCACAGGCGGTAAACTTTTTGCTAAGGTAGTATATCGCGTGCTCTTTTCGACCAGACTCGTCATGCTGCCCCAGCACACACCCCATTGAATTGTCTAGCACTGTCAGGTACAATATCAAAGGTCTTCCTTCAACTGGAGGCATCTGAATTGGTGGTTCTTGAAGGTATTCCTTGATTCTTTCGAAAGCGGTTTGACATTCATCATTCCACTTTACCACTTGATATTTCTTTAGAAGCTTGAAGATTGGCTCACAAGTGCCAGTCAGATGTGAAATGAACCTGGCGATATAATTCAGGTGTCCCAAGAAACCTCTTACTTCCTTCTCTATGCGGAGAGCTAGCATTTCTTGTATAGCCTTTACCTTTGCGGGGTCTACCTGAATACCTTTGTCACTGACGATGAAACCCAGAAGCTTATCGGACCTTACCCCGAAGATGCACTTGTTCGGATTCAACCTCAGTTTATATATCTTCAACCTGTCGAATAACTTTTGGATATGATCAAGGTGCTATTCCTTAGTCTGAGACCTGGCTATCATATCATCGATGTAAACCTCTATCTCATGGTGAATCATGTCATGGAACAAAGCGACCATGGCGCGCTGATAAGTTTCCCCAACATTCTTCAACACAAAAGGCATCACCTTGTAGCAGAAGGTGCCCCACTGTGTAACGAAAGTTGTCTTTTCCATGTCTTCAGGAGCCATCTTGATCTGGTTGTAGCCAGAGAAACCATCCATTAAGGAGAAGATTTGGTGCTGCGCGGTGTTGTCAACCAGAACATCAATGTGGGGAAGCGGGAAGTCATCCTTGGGGCTTGCCCTGTTCAGATCTCTGTAATACACACACCTTCGTATCTTGCCATCCTTCTTAGGTACCGAAACAACGTTAGAAAACCACTGCGGATAAGAGGTGACAGCTAAGAACCCTGCGTCGAACTGCTTCATGACCTCTGCCTTGATCTTCTCTGAAATTTCAGGGTGCATACGGCAGACCTTCTGTTTAACCGCAGGCAGGCTTCCTTAGTCGGCAGGAGATGTACCACAATATCAGTGTCCAAACCAGGCATGTCTTCATAGGACCAAGCGAAGATCTCAACGTAGTCGTGCAACATCTATATCAACCTCTGTTTGACGCTAAGCTCCAGATTTGCACCTATTTTAACCTCTTTTCTGTCTATCTCTGTGCCCAAGTTTATCGTCTCAACTAGCTCTTCATGAGGCTGTATAGCCCTCTCTTCTTGTTGTAAAAGCCTAGAAAGTTCTCTAGGTACCTCACAATCGTCCTCACCTTCGTCCTCAGCTTGGTTGATCGGATTTTCGAAGTCATAACTGGAAATAGCAGGATTGATATCAATGGGATCCAGAGTGGATATGGATCTACAGTTTGATACGTGAGTGTGTGTAAGAGCATAACTGTATTGATAAACAAAGGAAGAAAAGAAAAACAAAGAGTGCAAAATTTGTATGCAAAGAACGTCTAATGCTTCATTGATGATATATGAGATGACATATAATAACCCTCACAGATAGAACCATTGTGCCTCGGGTAATACACAAGGCCATAAAAAAGTTTAAATTATTCATTACAAACTCGGAAAACAAGTAAGACAATTACCGTGGAATAAAAGAAAATGGTATGAAATCTCTGGTCGTCCAATTACTCTGTCCACTATTGGTAGTTGGGTAAATCTAGCTGTCAATATCTAAGTCTTCTTCACTGTCTTCAATAACATTGACCCCTCGATTGCTGATGCATAGGGGAGGTCCTCCAACTCGAGCGCGCCAAACGGCCCTCTGAGCTCCTGAAGTAAAGCCTAAGCCAAACTTTTCAGTTTTGTGAATAAATTCAGGGAGCTGTCCCCAATTGGTACTCCTACCTTCTTCAACTACTGCTCTAGCGTCTTTGAGAGAAGCCATCTTCAGAGGAGGTTTGGTGCCGGTAGTGGTCTCAGTTGACGCCAAAATCTGGGGAACCTCTTCAAAGTTTTGACAGGGAGTCTCTAAAAATTCTCCATCCATATCTACGTACCTGAAGGAGTTCAGGTGGCTCAGCATATACTCCTCTTTGCCATGCACAATGACTATCTTCCCCTTCACTGGATACTTCAACATTTGGTGTAGTGTAAAAGTAACAGCCCCAGCTTCGTGGGTGCAAGGATGACCCAACAAACAAGAGTACGATGGCCTGATGTCCATCACATAGAAGGTGGAATCAAAAGTCTGAGAGCCTATCTTGACAGGGATGTTCACTTCCCCATGCACCAATCTTTTCGACCCGTCAAAAGCCCTTACCATAATGTTACTAGGCTTTAAAGTCAGTTCCTCGCAATCCAATTGGTCCAACGCCTTCTTGGGCAAAACATTCAGCGAAGACCCAATGTCCACCAACACATGAGCCATAGTGGTGCCCCTGCATTCAATCGAGACATGCAGAGCATCATTATGCTTTCTTCCCTTCGGTGTTAAGTCTGCATCTGAAAAACCCAGCCCATTGTCAGCAGTCAGGCTAGCCACATGATCTTTAAATTGATCAGCTGAAGTCTCTTGCGGCACATGCGCAGTTTTGAGGAATGCAATCAGAGCCTTCGCATGGGCCTCAGAGCATAACAGCAGAGATAACATGGATATCTTTGAGGGGGTCTGCCCCAACTGTTCAACCATAATGTAGTCACTCTTTTTAATTATTTTCAAAATTTCCTCTATCTCTTGCTTAGAGGTTTCCACAACAATTTTTCTAGGTGCCTCCGTCCGGGCAGGCTCACCTACAACTTCTTTGCCTCGAGTCCCAGATGAATTATCAGTAGGGGTACCAGCTAGAGTAAGAACAGGAATAGTAAATGAAGTACTGGTGGGTGCAGAAGATGAAATAACGACAGGCTTAGGGACAGTCTTCGGGGAGATCTCAGGAGAGAAAACCCTTCCACTTCTAGTAATCTTGCTAGTCCCGACAATGTTACCGACATCAGGATCGACTTCTTCGGTCTTCAAGTTTTGTTTAACGCCATGATAGTAAACATCGACGCCATAATGCCAAGGGATAGCTTTGTCCGAGGCGTACGGGATAGGACCAGGACATGTGATTATTAGCGGAGCAATTCTCGTAGCGAGTGTAATCCTAACAGGTCTTCTCGAGGAGGCCTTGGAAGGATTGACGGAAATGGTTATAATAGCAATGTCTTCAGATGGAACAACAGGAACCAGAGTTTTCTCAAACAAAATTTCTTTGCTGTTCATCAGGCGTTGGACACCTATTTTTAGCAAATAACAATAAGAAGACAGGGATGAACATATGTGGCAATCTTCATCACAACCTGGAAATAAACCAGCCAACAACAAATTCTTCTTAACAGTCATAAGAGGAGTAGAAACTTCGTCCACTGAGGTTATGAATAGATCAGTATCAATGGCATTAACTCCATGGTTGTGCTTAGGCATGGGAGCAGTTATGACATTGGGCTTCTCTGGAGCATCGAACTCAATCTCCTTGGCTTCTATTAGATCTTGTACTTTATTTCTTAGTGCCCAACAATCATTTGTGTCATGACAAGGACCCTCAGAATGATAGGCGCACCGAGCGTTCAGATTGTATTGAGGAGAGGAGGTATTAGGACTCTTGGGAGCCTCTTTCAAAGTTGCCAAGTTAGATCTCAGCAGATGGGGTAAAACCTCTGTCAATGTCATTTTGATCCGGGTGAACTGCCTTTGTGGTCTTTCTACCCTTTGTTGATTGTTGCGTTGTGGGGTAGCTGCAGGCCTAGGTATTATTACAGCACTTACCGTTCGACGGTATCCCGCTCTGCTCTGATCTTTTGGGTTATAAATGGAACTGGCCTCCTTCTTACCAGTGAAGGGTTTCTTCATTGTTCTCGAGGATGCATCTCTTTGAATTTTGCCACTTTTTATACCGGCTTCGACCCGCTCATCGGTCATGATTAGTTCAGTAAATCCAGTTGAGGAACTTCCGATCAGGTGGTTGAAGAATGGACCTGATAATGTGCCTAGGAACTTATCCACTAATTCTCTATCAGATAGAGGGGGTTGGACTCTGCCTGCGAGATCCCTCCATTTCTGAGCATAGGTTTTGAAACCTTCACCTGCACCCATAGACATGCTTTGCAATTGCGTCCAAGTTGGAGCTAAGTCAGCATTATACTGGTATTGTTTGTAGAAGGCGGCAACCAAATATTCCCAATTGTGAATGCTGGTCCCTTCCAATTGATAGAACCAATCCAACTATGTCCCTGACAAGCTCTCTTGGAAGAAATGCACCCACAGATTCTTATCAACCGTATGGGGTTGAATCTTTCTGACGTATGACCTTAAATGCAGCTTCGGGCAAGAGACACCGTCATATTTAGCGAAAGTGGGGACCTTAAATTTCTGTGGGATGACAACCCCTGAGACAAGTCCTAACTCTTTAAAATCCAGTCCGGGTACCCTCTGGACCTCCATAGCATTCAAACGGTCCTCTAGCTCTTTGTATTTATTATCAGCAGGAGGATAATGTTCCTCAGAGTAGTCAGGTTCTTCCTCTTATTCGGATGTTGGATTGTTGTTCACTTCCTTTGTCCTATCTTCTTGATTATCTGCTTCACCCGATGATGTTGCAAAGTCCAAAGTCCGTCTGGCTTGTCCTTTGAACCTTCTTCCCATGATCACAATACCAGGTGGTTTATTTTCTTTCTTCTTCTTCTCTTCGGCCAGTAGAGTTTTCAACTCCTCTTGTCCCTTTGTTAGAGTCAAGGCATTTGTTGAAACTGGACGTTCTGGGCCTGAAGATCTTTCACTGTCTGTTCAATATCCATCTCACCGAAATAAACAATAGAAGGATAAGGAGACCTGTTGTAAGAAACCTGTATGATGTTATGATGAATGAAGATGCAATATGCAAATGATTTCAAGGAAATTAGGGATTTAAATTTGTTCAAACCAAAAGGAACACACGTTATATTAAATCCAAGTTTGAGTACATCATTCCTCTTTGGGCTTACAATGAAAGAAATAAAATACAACAAAAACTCCTAAGATAGAAAGGTTGAACGCATCCTCTTTGGAGCGATGTAGGCGTTCAAATTCCGCTCTTCATGAAACAGCTTGGTGAGTTCCAGAACCTTCTTCTCACTGGCATAAAGTTGGGCTTCAAAGGTGTCTCACTCTTCCTTCAATTGAACCCAAGCTTTCTGCAAGTCTTCGAGAGAGGTAGGCATGTCAGGATGAAGGACAGTGTATGTGACGTCTCCTTCAACAACAGGTTCTATGATAACAGGGAGGATGGACGGGTAAGGCATTAGGAGTCTTTGAGCACGAGCCTGTACCCACCTAAGATAAGGCTTGAGAGGGATAGAGTTCTTGTGTCCCAGCGTCCTACTGTCCACCTTGTTCACCATTCTCCAGGCTCGTGTGAATCTCTGGCAGTAACCTTGGTTTTCTTTGTCATAGTCGAACACCAGACCTTGAATGAGTATCTCATGAGGGCCTTCTCTTCGGGCATACCCAAAATGTCGAAGAGCTAAGAAGGGATTGTAGGTGATACCTCCTCTAATACCAAGAAAAGGGACGTTAGGGAATTCCCCACAGCGGTCAATGATAGAGACATCTTCCAAGGATCTTGAACACCAACGTATGTCAGAATGGGTTAGGGACATCATCCTTTAAGACCATGTCAGTCTTTGCTCATTCTTCAATGCTGATTGAGGTAAGTGTGAAGTGAACCACTTAGAGAGTAGCGGAATACAACACAAAAGAGTACATCTCTTCTTCATGGTGCGGGTATAAAGGCAATGCAAAATGTCTCCCAGTAAGGTAGGTATGGAATTGCGAGAGAGAAAGACTTTGATGGCATTAACATCTATGAATTGGTATGAGTTGGGGAACAGAACCAAACCATAAATGAGAAGATCCAGGACGTCTTCAAAAGCTTAGAAATCCATGTCATCCCAGAATGAACGAGCCTTCTCCAATAGAAACTTGGCTAGGAAACCTTTAACCCCGCTTCTTGTCTCCCAATTGGCTATGATGTCGTCTCTCTTCATATGCAAAGCTTCAGTGATGACTTCATGCTTTGGAATCCCTTCTAGACTGGTGAACGGTATCTGATCAAGCACGGGCACCCCTAAGAGTAGAGAAAACTCTTCCAGTGTAGGTACTAACTGATAGTCCTAGAAAGTGAAACAATGATGTACGGGATCAAAGAATTGGAACAACACACACATCATCTATTCTTGGAAACTGGATGTAGCCAAACTAAGGAGTCAACCATATTTCTTGGTAAAAGGAGAATCCTCGGGCACTCTTGAGGCTAACTCTTGAAGCTGAGGGTGTGCTTTTACATTGTTGATTCGGATGGTGTTCCTTCGGACGGAATCCATGACCTACAAAATAAAAACAAAGATAAACTTCTAAATCCTTGAAATGGTTAGTGAGTATGTGTATGATGCTTATGATGTTTATGATGTTACGTACAAGTAGACATATATACACACAAAGCATACAAGTCCCTATGTTTTAGGCTTGCATGGGGTTTTATAGGTAAGTACCCTCTTGAAGTTTAGTTGGCTCAACCTGTCCTAGTAATAGTGATCGGGTTCTACAGGATCTCAATATCACCGAACTTTCTTTTAGGCATTGTCTCAGCATAATCAATCTTTTCTTGCGGCCGAGACATCCCAAAAGTCCAGCCTCAATGAGTGTAGTATCGAGTATCAACCAATTTTCAGCTCTACACCGAAACTGGTTATCTCACTATGTCCTAATGGCCAAGTTGTTCAATTAGGGTTCTAAAGTCAATTAGTGCTTCACGATGCCACTCAGCGACCCCATATTTTCCTCGATTCACCACGAGGGATACCGATATCCACAAATACGTCACACTAACGTAGCCATTGCTTCAACCATATCGGTCTACGCCGTACAGTTTCCACAATCTATTGCTACTTACCTAAAAAGGTACCCCAGATCTGGGTAGAGGATCAAAATAAACCCAAACAAGGAACCAATAATGTAAAGCAATCAATTCAAACAAATGAAGGCAAGTAAATGTGATCTAACCCTAATGTAACCCCACTTTTAAGTATTTCCCCAGCAGAGTCGCCAGTTCTGTAACACGGTGGGAGAACTGACTTGGTTTCTTTGCGTTTGATCGCAATTGTGCAGATAGTAAGAGTTGCCACTGACTTTTTTTTTATCCAAAAGGAAAGGCTGAAAAGAATAGGAAAGATCTTTAGATATGTTTTCTGAGTTCGGGGGGTAGATTATGTAAAGGGAAGGTATTAGCACCCTTTTCATCCGTAGTTATCTACGGGCTCTTAGTTGCTTGCTAGATCACTTGCTTTTGTTTGAATGTGTTTATGGTGTGGGTTTTGAAAGTATTTTGAAAATGTCTTTGTAATGGTTCTCATTTCTATAAGAACGCGTACAAAGTTTTGTTTTGAAATATAGTCCAAAGATGTGTTTTTGGATTGTGTTTTGGAAAGTGGTTTTCGGAAAGATATTTTGCAATGGTTCTCGTCTCTATAAGAACGTATACAAAATGTTTTATCTTTTTGAAAATGTTTTTGAAATGGAAGTGTTAGTGTGTAAAAAGTTTTTTTTTAATTGTGAGCAAGCGAGTAACTAGGAGCGAATCTACCTACTCGAAAGGTCTTAATCGTTCTTTTCCTCCTCCTTTAGATGTTGCTATCTTACCATTGATTTGGTAAGAAGCCCCATCGTTGGATGTGAAGGGACGGGTGTGGGACGTTTGTATAGTCATAGAAAGCAACTTATGTGACATTTTAGCAATGTCGTTTAGGGACTAGATCGTTTACCGAAGGCAATATCGAGGGTCATCGAGGGACTATGATCTTTTTATTGAGGGTCTTTGCTAAAATGCCCCATATTCGAAAGACATGACTGTTTTCTGAAAGGCAACAAAATGAGATCACTCTAGAGGTGCTAGTGTGCAAGTGTGTTAGTTTGCATGCATTTTGTGTTGCATTTGAAAGGTTATCTACTTGTTGATTTTATCTTGCCATACATCCTAATTACTAGCAATACATGAAAGCAAGAAAAAATGCGGAAAATAAATCCTAAGCTATTACATCACTTTAGGGGGATGGGGGTACAAATTTACAATGGGGATGAAGTGGAAACTGAAATATTACAACCATATCGAATAATAATGAAAACCATGTAAAAACAGTGTAAAACAAAGGAAAAAAAATGCATTTTTGAGCTTCTATGTATCGACCCATGTTGCTATGCATCGACACATAGCTTTTCCTTGCCCCTGTAAAACTTGACCAAACTCAGTATGAGTCGATGCATACTGAGATGTGTCAACTCATACTTCTTCTTGTATCGATGCGAAACGCGTATGTGTCGACTCAAATATCTTTCACGTTTCTGTTTTGGATATTTTTTACAGTATGAGTCGATGCATAAGGCTATATGTCGACTCATACTCTGTTTTTTCACTTAGAAAGGGTCGACGCATGTGGGTATGTATCGACTCATCCTGCATTTTTTGCCTTAAACATGGTTTTTCTTGTCTGTACTGGTTAGTCTACAGCATATGATGGGTAAACATAAACAACAAATGATTTGATAAGCCTACACAATAAGCAAATAACCAGTTCAAAAGGACCATAAAATGCTACATCTCATCTTCAATAACAAATTATCAGTGATGTGTGAGAAGATATCAAGTCAAGAAGACTTACCTTTGGGCTGCATTGGCTGTTTTAAATCAGAATGTTTTCCAGATGCTGTGATGGCTCTAATAAATCTTCAGGAAACTGCTCCGGGCTGTTGAAACTAAGTTAAATTGTACTGTGTTGTTTTTGGTTTTTTGAGGGTGAAGATGATAACACTACAAGGACTGTTTTTATGTTTGGACAATCTTTGTATATGATGAGGTGTTTGGCTTATGGGAGAGTTTGAATGATGGAGTAATGGGTTGGGATTCTGTTTTGAATAAGAACAGAGCTGGTTTTAAATGAATGAGTCAAGGTTACAAAGAATATTGTTTTTCAGCTCAACAAAACTCTCTATCCTCTCTCTAATTTCCAACCCTTATGTCTTATGAGACAATCCTTTTTGTAGACCCTTGACTGAGGTTTTAGGGGGGAAACAAAATAAGTTATTTTGACTTATTTTTGCCTACTGTTTTGATACTTTCTTCACACAAATTTCTTTTGCCATTTTGATGCAATCTTGGGGCTGTTATGATGCAGGTTTGGGAAGACTGCATAGAGCAGTTTTGGACTGTATAGGATATCATATGCATACTTGTGGTGTAGCATAGCACAAGGTTTTTTGTGGGGCAGTAATGGAGCAGGTTTTGGGGTGTTGTGGCAATGTAGCATAACACACTTTGTTCAATTTGGACAGTATAATTTGTGGCATGACACAAATTTGGTCTTGTGGAATATTTTATACACATTATGTCAAGCTTAAAAATATTGTGGCAAGGTTTTTTGAAAAAATTCAAACAAGACATAGTTTTAGAATTTTTAATTTTGCAAAAATTCCACTTTGTAATAACTTTAATTACTTGCATTATCTTGAATTATTTGGAATTGTAGTAAAAGATGTCATGAAGTAAATGAGATTAACCAAGTATAGAAAATACTTAGAAAAATTTCAAAGTCTTGCAAAGTTGAATTTTGATTCTCTTGATTTTTGATGATCAAATTTCATATTTTTGGATGTCTTGACATAATGTGATTTTTGGGACTCAAATTTGGTCAAAAAAGTCAAAGTTTGAATTTTTAATGTCCGGTTGACTTTTTCCAGCTGAAACTCCGATTTTTCTCATTTTGCCCCCTTTTGACAATTTGAATGATTCTTCTTAGAAAATTGTGATCTGAGGCTTAAAACTTGTCTGAAGTAATTCTAAGAGCCCTTGAGACATGAGAGGGAAAATGTTGGGGTACAACAATGAGGAGGTTTCAAAGGAACAACCCGTCGATCTACAAGGGCAGGCATGACACGGATGGTTCCCAAGCATGGCTTAAGGGGATTGAAAAGATTTTCAGGGTAGTGGTCTACATGGAAGATTAGAAGTTGCAGTTTAGCACACACATGTTGGAAGAATAAGCCCTTGACTGGTGGAATAATGCGCACCAGAGAATGGAGATTCTAGGCCTAGAGATCACTTGCGTTATGTTCAAGACTACTTTTATGGATAAGTACTTTCCGAAATATGTGCATGGAAAGAAAAAGATCGAGTTTCTTGAGCAAAAGCAAGGAAGTTCAACAATTGTTGAGTATGCGGCTAGGTATGAGGAACTGGTGAAAATTTGTCCGCACTATAATGAACCAGCGGCTGAAGTGTCGAAGTTCATTATGTTTGAGAATAGACTACGTCTAGAGATCAAGCATAGTATTGGATATCTGTAGATTCTTCAGTTTCCTATGCTAGTGAATAAAAGTAGAATCTTCGATCAGGATTATAGAGACAAAGCTTCTTATTATAAAAATTATAATGAGAAGAAGGGAAAGAATAATGATCGTGGTAAACCATATACTGTTCTCGTTGATAAAGGGAAACATAAAAGCTTATGATGAGAAGAAGCCATGTGAGGGAGGGGCTCCCGCTTATGTGAAATGATACCCGTGTGGCGAGTTAGGCCACCATGCTGATGCTTGGACTAATAAGGTCCTGAGATGTTATAGGTGTGGCAAGGTTGGTCATAGCATCACTGAGTGCAAGAATGAGGGTCCTACTTGCTTTAACTATGGTGAACAGGGTCACATCAGTACCTAGTGTCAGAAACCAAAGAAGAATGTTGCTGCTACTCAGATCAATGGCAGAGTGTTTTCTCTGCGTGGTTCAGAAGTTAACAAGAAGGACAACATGGTCAGAGGTACTTGTTTTATTAACAATGTTGAGTTAATCACTATTATTGATACTGGTGCTATGCATTCATTTATTTCGCTTGAATATGCTACTATGTTGGAATTAAAGTTTTCTGATATGAATGGGGGAATGGTTGTTGAACTTTCTGCTAAGGGTTCTGTTACTACTACTCTCGTTTGCTCGAAGTGTCCTTTAACGATTTATGGTAGATGTTCATGATGGATTTGGTGTGTCTACCCTTACACCAAATTAATGTTATTCTTAGAATGAACTGGCTGGAGTTCAACTATGTTCATATCAACTGTTATAATAAGAAAGTGAGGTTCCCTAAGTTTGGTGATGACAGAGAGCTGATGTTTTTATTTTCTAAGAAAGTATATGAGCTTTTAGAAGATGAACTGTTGATGTTCACAATGTTTGTGTTGTTACAAGTTGATCCTGAGACTACAAGTGTGGAATTACCCATTGTCTATGAATTCCCGGAAGTGTTTCTAAATGACATCAACGATTTGCCTCCAAAATGAGAAGTTGAATTTACTATAGAATTGATACCAAGTACAAGTACGATGCCGATGGCTCCTTATAGGATGTTAGCTTCAGAGCTGAGCGAGTTGAATACACAATAAGAAGAATTACTAGAGAAGAAGTTTGTTCGACCAAGCGTCTCTCTGTGGGGAGCTCCAGTGTTGTTAGCCAAGAAAAAGGATGGTAGTATGAGGCTGTGCATGGATTATAGAAAATTAAATAAGGTGACTATTTAGAATAAGTATCCACTCCCGAGGATTGATGATTAGATGGATCAGTCAGTGGGTGCTTGTGTTTTCAGCAAGATTGATTTGAGGTCGGGTTATCATAAAATTCATGTTAAACCAGATGATATTTCAAAGATTGCTTTTCTAACAAGGTATAGTCATTACGAATATACTGTGATGCCGTTTGGTATATCTAATGTGCCAGGTTTTTTCATGGAATACATGAACCGTATTTCTCAGAAGTATTGGACAAGTTTGTGGTGGTTTTCATTGGAGACAATTTGATTTATTCTAAATCAAAAGAAGAGCATGCTGAGTATTTGTGAACTGTGTTGCAAGTGTTGAAAGAGAAGAAGTTATATGCAAAACTATCAAAGTGCGAGTTTTGGTTGAAGGAAGTGAGTTTCCTTGGCCATGTGATTTCTAGTGGTGGGATTGTTGTAGATCCTTCTAAAGTCGATGTTGTGTTACAATGGGAGACACTGAAGTCTGCAATCGAGATTCGAAGTTTTCTTGGTTTAGCTAGATATTATCGAAGGTTTATTGAGGGATTTTCTAAGTTGTAATTACCGTTAACTCAATTGATTTAAAAGGGTCAAGCTTATGTGTGGGATATTTTGTGTGAGGTAAGTTTTGTAGAACTGAAGAAGTAGTTAATGACGGCTGTGTTGATTTTTCCTTTTCCAAATAAATCTTTCGTGGTTTATTGGGATGCGTCTAAAATGGATCTTGGTGGAATATTAATGCAAAATGGGCAGTTTTTTGCTTATTCTTATAGGCAATTGAAAGTGCATGAGAGGAATTATCCTACACATGAATTAGAACTAGAAGTAATGGTGTTCATGCTGAAAATTTGGAGACATTATCTTTTTGGCTTTAAATTTGAAGTATTCAGCGATCATAAGAGTCTGAAGTACTTGTTTGATCAAAAAGAATTAAATATGAGGCAAAGAAGGTGGCTCGAAATTTTGAAAGACTGTGATTTTGACTTGAGTTACTACCCTGGTAAAGCAAATGTAGTAGCTGACGCTTTGAGTAGGAAGTCCTTACATATGTCGATGCTTATGGTGAAGGAGTTGGAATTGATCAAGAAATTTAAATACATGGGTTTTATTTGTGAATATACATCTAATAGTGTGAAGTTTGGAATGTTGAAACTGACTAGTGGTATCCTTGTAAAAATTTGAGAAGGTCAGAAATGTGATTTAAGTTTGGTGGATCGATTAACATTTATAAACCAAGGTAATGATGGTGAATTCCTAGTAGATGAAAATGGTGTATTAAAGTTCAGTAATAGAGTATGTGTTCCAGATGTTCCCAAGCTTAAGAAGAGTATTCTTAAGGAAGGATATCAAAGTGGTTTGCGTATTCATCTGGGCGCTACGAAGATGTATCAGGATTTAAAGAAATTATTTTGGTGGCCGGGAATGAAAAAGGAAGTTGCAAAATTTTTGTAAGCCTGTTTAACTTTCCTGAAGTCCAAGATCAAACATTCGAAGCCTACAAATCTTATCCAACCCTTGAGTATTCCACAGGGGAAATGGGATAGTGTCGCAATGGATTTTCTATCGGGATTTCCAAGGAAAGCCAAAGGCAATGATTCAATTTGGGTGATCATTGATAGGTTGACTAAGTCGGCTCATTTCTTACTGATGAAAACTAATCATCCCATGGAAAAGTTGGCAGAGATGTATGTTAATGAGATTGTTAAGTTACACAGTGTAATACAGTGGGAGAACTGACTTGGGTGTTTTGTGTTTGATCACAATTGTTGCGGATAACAAGAGTCTCCCCCGACTTTTCTTTTATCCAATAAAGGAAAGGTTTAAAAGAATAGGAAATACCTTTTGAGAATTTTCTTGAGTTCGGGTGGTAAGTTATGAAAAGGGAAGGTGTTAGTACCCTTTTTATCCATAGTTATCTACGGGCTCTTAGTTGCTAGCTCACTTTGAAAATGCTATGTAAAATGTATTTGTGTTTGTTTGAAAGTATTTTTGAAAAGTGCCTTCGTTTAGGCAAACTTTGTAATGGTTGTCGCTCTATAAGAATGTATATAAAATGTTGACTTTTGAAAATATTTCATGAAAGTGTTGGTGTGTTTGAAAGATGTTTGTTTTTGAAATGTTTGTGAGAAAGCAACTACGAGCGTTCTACCTACTCAAAAGAAATTCTTTGTTCTTTTCCTCCTCATTTAGATAATGCTATTTTACCATTGATTGGTAGAGAGCCATATCATTGGATGTGAAGGGACATGCGTTAGTCGTCGTACAGTCATAGAAGGCAACATTGTAGGATACCTTAGAAATTTGTCATAAGGGACTAAGATCGTTTATCGAAGGCAACATCGAAGGGTCATTGAGGGACTACGATCTTTAAATTGAGGGTCTTTGATAAAGTATCCCATGTTCGAGGGACATGACTATTTAAGTCTAAGGCAACAAGTGTGGGTTAACCCTAGAGGTGCATGTGTGCAAAGTGTATTGTTTTCATTTAAATTGTCTTGAATTAGGGTTGTTTATTGTTTGGTTTTAAGTCTTTCCATACAAACCCTAATTACTAGCAATAATATGGAAATCGATAAATTGTGGAATTTAAATATCCTATGCTATTACATCACTTTAGGGGATGAGGATACAAATTTACAAATGGGGATGACAAGTAAAGTAAACCCTAATTACTATTACAAGGCTTTGACAGTTACATAAATTGCAATGCGAAATAGAAATGTACAAAAATGTAAGGATAATGAAAAGAGAAAAGAAAATTGTTTTTAGTTGAGTTTTTGATGAAACAGGGTTTTTTTTTTATAATTAAATTAATTAATTAATTTGAAAATAAGTTAATTAATAAAAATCCTAATGTCTAAATTAATTTAATTAAAAGAGAAAATTAAAATAAAACCTATGTCTAAATTAATTTAATTAAGAAAAGAAATTAAATAGTTTAAGAAAGTATTTTTATTATTTTTGTCTATAAAAATAAGAATAAAATACTTTGGGAAAATTTGATATAATCATTTAAGGAAATATAATTTTTATTTTTTTGATTAAAAATAAAACAGATAAATAAAAGAAAAGAAAATGAAATAAAAATAAAATATAAAATAATGGGTTAGGGGGTTGAAAAGAAATTAGGGAGGTGTTGGTGAAAACCCAAGTCCAATGAGGCCTTTTTGTTTCAGAAAATAAAATAAATATAAAAAATGTTGGGCCAGTGTTGTTAAGAAAACAGGGGGTGATAGTGAGTAAAATTAACGGCCCAAAAGGGGAAGGCCCAACGCTGAAAGAAGCAAAAAAAAGAAAAATGTTAGGAAAATTAAAAAATGGGACGCTAGGGCTTGAACCCAGGTCCTCACACACCAAAGCCTTATACGCGCGCGCCTTGCCACTTGGGTGGTTGTTTCATCCGTTATTGAAACAACTTACAATAAATATATTATAAACCTTGTCCTGAACATGTCATCTTCTTCTTCCTCGCGCCAGGATATTCTTCAACATTTTTGAAATCTGCAACTTCCTCATTTCTCAACCAAAATGGAAAATGTAAACATGAAAGATGCTTGAAATTTAACCACGATTTCAACCATTTAAATAACTAAAGCTATGAATCAAAGATAAGCACAAATTTTATCTAGTACCAAATTTGACCTAACTTTTTTTAGAAAGTTCAAACTCAAAATTCACATCACTCAAGCTATATAAATGAATTATAAGGACATGGTTAGTTTCAGGGCTATGATGTCTACATTTTATCTTTTAAAATCAAAGCCAAATGATGCTTGTATGAAAAGTTAGAAATTCAGAAAACTCACCTTGCAAATGGAGATCGTGTTTTGAGTTTGAGAACTCTTCAAGGTGTTGTAATGATCTGGTTAGCTTCACTGAACCTCCAGGAAGCTATTGCAATGCTTACTTTGGATTGAGAGTGGCTATATTGTTCTAGAGAAGTCAATGTGAAAGATGATATTTTTGAAAATGGAGAATGGTGATGGAGGTGTTACAGTCGTGTAACAGGTGTTTGGTTAGGTTCTAAATGATATCTAGATGCTTTGTGATTGATTTTGAGGAAGAACATACGAGTAAAATGAGAGTTTGAGGTGTGAGGTCAGAAATGGCACGAAAATGAGTTTTTGATGCAAATATGAGTTTGAGGGAGTTTGGGAGAGTTTTAAGGATTGTAATTTCATGTCCTATCTTGAAAAATAGTGCTTCTACTTATAGGAAAAGGTTTGGAAGCTTGGAGTGTTCAGAATCACAAGATTACAAGTTATGGATTTTTGACTTGTTTTTGAAGCAAGCTTGACAAACATCTTTCCAAGGCATGGTACTAAGCTATCAAGAGTAGTTAGAAGCTTTAAACAAGTTTATATGACTTTGTATGTATAGTGTGTGTGTGTGTAGAAGGAGCAAGTTAGAGGCTCAATATAAGTTGAATTTGTGATTAAAGCAACTTTACAAGAATAACAATGTTACTTTGTGCTAAAAATGAATGAATCTCTTGGAAAATGGATCTAATGCTTGGATCATATTTTTAAAAATTGTGTAAACCATTAATTATGGAGTTAATTTCAAGTTAGAAGCCTGCAAAGTAAGATTATGCAGCATAGCTGTGAGATTTGGCCAAGGGTTCATCATCAAAATGATTTGTAATTCAAGAATGGGAAACTTCTTTCCTTCGATTCTCTTAGCTAAAAAATGATATCTTCAATTTCTTGGACATTTTGAAAAGCTTGAAACATTATCTACAACCTTAATGTTAACCATTTTGGCTAAATAATCTGGGATCTAGGTGAAAATTGACCAAGAAGTTAGCTCAAAAATCTGCCTAAACTTGTCAAAAATTTCACTAAGTGTTTTATGAAAAATGTCATGACTTCATGGGCTTATATCTTCAAATCTAAGATTTTTTTTGGAAATCAACCCTCTAATACAAAGTTGTAGAATTCATCAAGATCTACAACTTTCATGTTGAAAGTTTTATTTGAATCATATTGCATCTTGGTGAAAAAGGTCATGAAGTAATGAATTTATCAAGTATAAAATGTACTGTCTTGAAAATTTTGACTTTTTATGGAATTTCTTGATTGTCTTGATTCTTGTTGACCAAGTTTGATATTTTTGAGTATCTTGATGAATCTTGATCTTTAAAAATCAATGTTGATCAAAAAGTCAAAGTTTGACTTTTTGTGTATTAATTAACTTTTCATCTGTTGATCAAATTTCAACTATCAATTGTTTGATCTTGAGAAATGAAATTAGGTCAAGATATTGTGTTTGAATTATTAAGATTATCCTTCAAACCATTAAGTCATGTACTAGGTCAAAAGTCAATGATTGGTCAATCTTAGTCAAAACCCTAATTTTGACCATTTTGCCCTTTTGATGATTTGAATGCTTTTCTTGAGGAATTATGATCAAACTTTAATAAATTGATGAATATAACTTCAAAATGTTTATGTTGGCCAAAAATATTGAAGTTTGACTGTAGGTTGACCATAATTTACTTTTTAACCAATACAGCTGTGTGATCGGTGGATCTGGAACTGACTGTTTAACGCTGGTTCGCGAAATGTCGCGGAAGCAAGAGTCGCCACCGTCTTTTATTTTCTCCAACATGGACAGGACAAAAGCACAGCAAAATTCCTTATGAGATAGTTTCTCGGTTCGGGAGGTAGATTTATAGAAAGGGAAGGTGTTAGCACCCTTTCTATCCATGGTTATCCATGGGCTCTTAGATACTCGCTCATTTGTGTTTTCAAAATGTTTGCTTTTCAAAGTGTGAGTGGGTTTGAAAAAGTTTCTTTGAAAGTTTCGGAATGACTCTTGTATCAGTCCTCAAGAGTGTTTGAAAAATTGTTTTGAAAGCTTTTTGAAAAGTGTCGGTGTGAAAAGAGTTTTGATTGGCTTTTGAATAGAGTAAGTATCTATGAGTCATCTACCTACCCTAAGGAATTAGGCTGTGTAAATGTCCTTAAGGTAGTGTCATCCCACCATTGAGAGATAGGTAGCACCACCGTTGGAGGTGTTCAGGTCAATTCGTTTGTAGGGACAGTTTAGTCACCGTAGCAACAGTAGGACACCTTAGAAGCTACCCTTATGCCATTGATCCTTTTTAATTCCGAGGCAACCGTTTCGAGGCAACTGGATCATGTCATGGACATAAGGACTTACTAAAACGTCCTATACTCGACGACCATGTTTCGAAGGAAAGGAAACAATGAGGCGTACCCTAAGAGTGGTGTGCGAATTTGTGTGTTATTTTCATGTTATATTTTATCTTGTACATGTATCATGGTGATCTACGCTTGTTTTTAATTTAGGCCATACATTCTTTCATGCGATTATAATTTAAAAGTGCGGAAATTTAAATGCGGAAAATAAAATCCTACACTATTACAAGGCGCGGGTCTATACATCGCCAAATTACAAAGACCCGTTTGGTAAAAGATGCGGAAAGTAAATAAATTCCTAATTACTATTACATGGCTTGAGCAATTACATAATATTCACAAGAAAATAAAATAACATGCGAAAAGAATAAAAATAGAACGTCCGAGGGCGTTGGACCCTTTTGAAATTAAATTGAAATAAGAAAGTTAATTATTTATTTTATTAAAGAAAAGAAATGTTTTTTTATATTTTTTGTATTTATGAAATAAAAAAAAGAATTTAAAATTAGAAGGAAACCCTAGTTCTAAATATTTTTAATTATTAAAGAAAAGGTTAACGTTTAAAACCTAATTTATGCTAATTAATTAATGTACATATTTATTTACAAAGATAAATAGTAATTATAATAATAAATAATGAGAAAAATAATTAATTAAGAAAAAGATGAAGATGTCAAAAAAACCTAATTCTATGCATTTTTTTTATTAAGAAAAAATGTTAAAATTAAGACCTAAATTAACTAAGTTAATTATTAACATTTATTTACAAAAAATAATTAATAGTGAAATTACTAAATAATAATAATACTAAAAATGTTAGTTTTCTGAATTTTATTACAAAAAAAATGTTAATTGGTTAGTGATTAATAAAAAGAATAACGATTAATTAATTAAAGGAAAATAATAAAAATAGAGAGAGAGTTTAGGAGTATACGAGCCTGATTGGAGGGGTGAAACAGCTATTGGCGTCATGTGTAAACTGTTTTGTTTTGGCCATTTGTGTTTTGGCTTTTGGCCATTTGTGTTCTGGCCTCAACGTTCCTTAACCTTCTCAGGATGTCTGTCTCGCCATGTATTGGTGTCATGCATAAGTTGTTCTACTTTGGCCATTTGGCTTTTGGCTTTTGGCCATTTGTGTTCTGGCTGTTGGCCATTTGTGTTCTGGCCATTGGCCATTTGTGTTCTGGCCTCAACGTTCCTTAATCTTCTCAGGATGTCTGTCTCAATCTGCAGTGTTGAATCTCATGAACACATTAAATAAAATCATAAAATGCAAATAAAGCCAATATATGAAGAAATTTAATGTTTAGGCACAATATGACATGTATGAATGATTATACCCTTTTGATCATGGAGATCAAATCAATCTTACCCTTACTGGAAAATTAGTGACATGAATGCTTTTATGCCTTTTGGATCATGGAGATCAAGCCAGCCTTACCCTTACTGAAGAAGTAGTGAGGTGTTGGTTTGTAACTGTGATGACTTGTTTGTAGTGAGAGAGGGATTTGTAATAAGGATTTCAAGGTTTTAGGGTTCTTGAAAGAATTTGATATTCTAACAGTGTTGTGGCAAGGTTTTTTCTCTTTTTTTTCTCCTCCCTGGTTTGTGTGACAAGAAGGTGATTATATAATGGAAATTAGGGTAAAGAAAATGAGCTTTGAATGTGCAATTGGGCCTCCAATGTTCACTTGAGTTCGTCACTTTCCAGGCTAAATCGCAGGGACTTAAGTGCAATTTTTGAAGTTGAAATGTGAAAACAAAATGTAGCCGACATCGATAACTAACTCCTGTCCGAAAATCGGCTCAATCAGATAAACAGTGAATTAATTATGAATTTTTGAAGTTTCAGCTCAGACAAACTTATTTTGGGCTCCAGTGTCGACTCTGACACGTTCTTCAATAAAAAACTGGTATTGATCGGAGCATAATCCGGTCTCGAATTTTGAAGCAAAGTTGTAGATCTATGAGTCAGGGACCTTGTGTAAAAATATGAGCCCAATCCGATAAAAATTGACCGAGTTATGAATTTTCGAAGTTTCGGCCCAGATGAAATAATATTCAGCATTCAGGATTTTCAGCGTGTCACGCACTCTGAGCAAAAAACGAAGGCCTTTTGAACACCGTTCGAACTCGATACCTCCTGTGAAAATGTAGCCAACTCAATTTGTGAAATTTTGGTGCCGGAACCAGCTCGATACGATGAAAATCGACCAAGTTATGATTTTCTGAACATGACGCAAATAAACTTCTGTCACAAATTTTCTGTACGAAAATACTTGATAAATCCACATTTTTGAAGACCTTCTGATCGAAATTGGCTTCCAGCCGTGAGATATGAAAACGTAGATAATGTCAAGACGGAATTTTGGCCACCGGAACGGGTTCAAAACGATTCACGATCTTCAAATTATGAATTTTTTAGCGCGTAAAAACTGCACTTTCAGCACACTTTTTTCACCATATTTCTTCAAGAAAACTCGCACATTCGGATACCTTCTTTAAAGAATTGACTCTTGAGCCGAACCTGAATTTGAGAATACGTTATCAGAGATATCTTGGTGAAAGAACACCTGAATATGACGCGCCGGGTTGGACTTGTGAATTTTTCTTGAAATATTTTGAGAAATATGGGAGGGCAAATTTTGGGGTACAACAGTTGCCCCTGTTCAATCTTCTTAAACCTGAGGATGTAGATTGGCTTGCGTGCCTTTCCTGATCCAAAGGTGGAAGATGATTGAACACTAGAGTGCCCAGAAATTTGCACTCGCATGGTGTAGTATCAGCAATGTGATAGCGGGAATGGGTTTATAGATGCCATTTGGAGAGATGACGGATAGGAGGATGGGCTTAGAGATGCCATCTAGGTGTCGATCGCGTAAGAGATTCCTTAGCGAGAACTTGCGTACCTGAGAAAAGAAAATAATTACCTGGCCTGTTACAGGAGTTGATCTTCAAACTCTTTTTGTAGATGCGCCCTGGCTGGATACAGGAATCGAATTTTTAAACTCTTCAGACGTGCCCTGGCGAGATACAGGAATCGAGTCCGGAGAATACAGTCGTCAATAGATACACCCTGGCAGGATACAGGAATCGGATCTTCGAACTCTTTAGACGTGCCCTGGCAAGATACAGGAATCGAGTCTGGAATCCAGAAAGGTTGGTGAGTTGTCTCTACCGACATGTTATTTTCATGGACGGGTGGTCTTTAAAGACGAGTGTCTATAACGACGGGTGTCTATAACGACGAGTGTCTATAACGACGAGTGTCTATAACGACGGGTATCTATAACGACGAGTGTCTACGACGACAAGTGTCTATGACGACGAGTTTCTATGACGACGAGTGTCTATAACGACGAGTGTCTATGACGACGAGTGTCTATAACGACGAGTGTCTATGACGACGAGTGTCTATAACGACGAGTGTCTATGACGACGAGTATCTATAACGACGAGTGTCTATGACGACGAGTGTGTATAACGACGGGTGTCTATAACGACGGGTGTCTATAACGACGAGTGTCTATGACGACGAGTGTCTATGACGACGAGTGTCTATGACAACGAGTGTCTATGACGACGAGTGTCTACGACGACGAGTGTCTATAACGACGAGTGTCTATGACGACGGGTGTCTATAACGACGGGTGTCTATAACGACGAGTGTCTATAACGACATGTGTCTATAACGACGAGTGTCTATAACGACGAGTGTCTATAACAACGGGTGTCTATGACGACGAGTGTCTATGACGACGAGTGTCTATAACGACGAGTGTCTATAACGACGAGTGTCTATAACGACGGGTGTCTATGACGACGAGTGTCTATAATGACGAGTGTCTATAACGACGTGTGTCTATAACGACGGGTGTCTATAACGACGAGTGTCTATAACGACGAATTGTATCAGAGAAATCTTTAGGCATTGATTTAACTGGATTTGTATTCTTTGACTGGGTTGGTCTCTTTTGACTGTATTCGTCTACATAGCTGATCATTTAACTGTATCCTTCCTGAAAGGTAAAGGTCAGTCATATGCAATGCATGATATGAATCAAGCAATGATGTTCTCAACACATGAGATTGTATGATATGATGCGTATATGCATGTATCATGATGTATAACAATGTGATGTTTATGAATGTATCTTCGTCTGGGAAAATAGATCCTTGACGGATGCCGGGAAGTCAAATCCGGGGCTGATGTTGAAGAGTGAGATTCTTCGTTTCCGTTGGGGATGATGATTGCAAGAATACCGGTAGGAGAAGATGACTCCGTTGGGGAATAAACTTGGCGAATAGATTACTCTGCGGGGAGGTAACCCTGTGGGGAAAGAGAGGTACTTTGCCGAGGTTGATGAGGATAACTCCGTTGGGGATACCGTTGTTGTGCTCTGTTGGAAGTTTTGATGAACCCTGCTGGGGAATAAGAAGAACTTTTCCTAGGACGATCTTTCCGTGGCTTTTAGCTGAGGATAACCCAGTTATAAGCTCTGGTGGAGAAATAACCTTTGAATAAAACCGGGGAGACGCGTTCGCTCTGCAGGGAGTGAAGGTATCTTGGTCGCATTCTTCAGCTGAACTTACCTTGGCACTTCGGTGGACAGGGCAACCAGATCATTTAGAAAACTCAATATTGTCCCAGTTTCTGTTGGAGAAGAAGGTATCTATGAAGGTGTTTGATGACTGCCGTTTGACAAATCTTCTTCTGGTAGGCAAGTGACGAGATACCGGGACATAGTCGTACGCTTTGATCCCTAATTTTTGCCTGGACCGCCCTTTCGGGTTTTCAGTCCACCGGGATACCCATTTTTGCCCAAGCCGCCTTTTCAGGTTTTCGATTTGCCGGGTGTACAGATTTTTCATTTCATCCCTTATTTTTGCCTAGGTGTGTCAACCTAGCGGGTCTTTGATTATGCGCAGTATTTTTTTCCGACTATGTCCACGCTCTCAGGATGTAGGGAGGTGCCCCTGTCAGTAGTGTTGCATTGTCATACCACCAGAAGATCTTCATTTGATCATCTGATGCCCCAAGTGATCCAAATGGAGATTTGCCCCAAGCTGGTTGGCCTTTTGAGAGATTCTCCGAATCTTGACTTAACTGCCCCAGATGATGGACAATGATCATGCCATGCCCCTTGTTTGGGAGTGCTTTTGTTCATCCGATATTCGTCGTGCGAGCTTCTATACTGTTCAAACAAATAGTCGTATGCAAACAAAGTTATGTTAAAAATGCAAAGCTTATGTCTGTTTCGAAGTTTTTTGAAAATGCAGTTTTTTTTAATAAAACAAGTGAGTTCTTTTGTAAACTGTGATGTCAAACTCGTTATTTTACTGCGAGCCTTAAGGAGTCAGGATACCTTTGTAACAGTATGCTTTCGAACTAGCCCATGCTTCAGCTAGGACTTTTTAGGGTTGTAACGTGGCCTGGTTCACGGTTTAAGAAACAAAGGATAAAGGCTCAAATTTTATTTGTACCCACCCGTTCTTCGTGATGTTCTTCAAACCTAAACTCAGTTGACCATGCGTTAGACCTTGTTTGAGTCTTTGCTTTAATATACCAGTGATGGTTCGGATATTGACAGTTTATTTGGAATAGGCAGTCATTCCTTTTTTTGTTGAGGGTCTGTAGGACCTCTTTCTTTTTTGATTTTGTTATCCCTGTTTTTTGCCTGAACTGTTTCTTTTGTGATTACAGTCAGCGGGATGCCCCAGTTTTGTAAGTCTCCTTCATAGGTTTTGACTTAACGGGCTTTTATTTTGATAGATAACGACTGCCTGTCTTGATGATTATTCGGAACCATCACTGTCTTTTGTTCTGTAAGGACTCTTTTGATGCCATTCATTGTGCACCTGGATCAACTGAGAGAACTACCCTGCCCCAGGTTATGATTAAGGGTTTTAATTTTTGAAAAGAAAAACTCCAACTTCTTTGGCTCAAAGGGGTTGACGAGGGATTATCTTCCTTATAACTCCAGTGTTTAGGAATTGAAACAATGCTTGTACCTCATCAGCGGGGTCTGTTCAAAAGCATACTGTAAAGATCGTGGTATCGTTTTCGTCATCCTCCCTCAAGAGGCTTAGAATTATTAACCGAGAATTGATCATCACAGCAAAATGAAAACAGTTTGCATATAGTGAATACGAAATAATTACTTCAAAACAGACATGTGTAGCGCATTAATGAAATAACAATGTTTAACATGAATAAATGTTTGAACAATCAAAGAAAAATACAACTTGAACATTCGAATGAACAAAAAATCCAGTCCTAGCCATGTTTTGGCAAGGGAACAGTGATCACATTGGGAGCCTCTGGGGAGTCGAGCTGGACTTCCTTTGCGTTAATCAGATCCTGAACCTTGTTTCTCAAAGTCCAACAGTCATCTGTAGCATACCCCGGGCTGTCAGAATGATAAGCGCAGCGAACATTGGGGTTATACCTTGAAGGCGTCCTATTGGGATTCTTTGGAGGGTCCATGAGAGTTACCAACTTGGTTTCCAGCAGCTGTGGCAATATCTGTGACAAAGTCATACCGAGGGGAGTGAATTGCCTTTTAGGTCTCTCCTCCCTTTGTTGATTGTGACGCTGAGTAGCACCGGCCGGCTTTGCAATAGCTACCGCGTTGACAGCACTAGATTCTCTCTTGGATGGTTTCTTCTCAATGTTCGAGGAGTCACCATTATGTATTTTCCCCGACTTGATGCCAGCTTCTATTCTTTCCCCGGTTAAGATCAGATCTGTAAACCCAGCAGCAGAATTCCCAATCAGGTGGTTGAAGAATGGACCAGACAGGGTCCCCTAGAACATGTCGACGAGCTCGCGGTCAGTCAGAGGTGGTTGTACCCTTCCAGCAAGGTCCCTCCATTTTTGAGCATATTCCTTGAAACCTTCACCTGCACCCCCAGACATTCCCTGAAGCTGAGTGCGCGTGGGAGAAAGGTCGACATTGTACTGGTACTGCTTGTAGAATGCAGTGGCCAAATCCTCCCAGCTGCGGATGTTACCTCCATTCAGTTGATAGAACCAGTCGAGTTGGGTTCCAGACAGACTATCCTGAAAGAAGTGAATCCATAAATTCTTGTCAGCCGTGTAGGGCTGGATCCTCCTTGTGTAAGACCTGAGATGCAGCTTAGGACAGGATGCCCCGTCGTACCTTGTAAAGGCAGGTTCCTTGAATTTGTGCGGGATTACTACCCCAGAAGACAGACCTAGATCTTCGAAGTCCAGGCCGGGCACTTTTTGTATCTCCATGGAACTTAGCCGGTCTTCCAACTGTTTATACCTGTCCTCAGCTGGAGGGTACTGCTCATCATTGTAATCGGTCTCGTTGTCGGAGACCACTGGACTAGGAACCTCCTTTTCTTGGGGACTATCTTTCCCAACAGATGGGGTAGTCTGCTCAACTTCATTTCGTGATCCATTCCCAGATTTGCGTCTAGGGTTGAACAACACCGTCCTCTTCTTCTTCTTTTTCAAAAGCAGGGTCTTCAGATCTTGTTGCCCCTGGGCCAAACTCATGATCAACTCTTGGAACTGGGCGTTCTGAGCCTGGAGAGCCTTGATGGATTGCTCAGTAGATGATTCAGGATTCATGACGATCGGCTGAAATAGACAGCGAAGAAGGTAAGCAACCTGTAAAAAGGGATACCTGTAATGAAATGATATGTATATATGCATGCAATGTTTTCAAGGATCTCGCGGGGTAGACAAGAAAATTGTTAGAGTTGGGATCCAGTAGCTTGATTGAAGGAACTTCATGTTTGTGGAGAGTTCTTCTTCAAGGGTCAAGGCTCACCATATCGAGTGGGTCATAGCCCCTGACAACCTTGTCTAGAGGAAAATAAATCCCCTTTGCCCCTTGCTGGACAGTTGGTTCATCATGACCTGCATCACAAGCCCTTGAGATCCTTGAAATGGATTAGTCTTTATGTAGGATGCATGCGATGGTATGATGTCATGCTATGCATGGAGTGATATATGTAACCCTGTTATGAGTCCCAATTAAGGACTGTAAAAAAAACCTGCAAGAGACTCAAGTGTCAGATAACAAGCATGCAAATAGTCAAGTTGGAAGGCACACAAGTCACACAAGAGAGCCCTTAGAGTTTAGGCCAGCATGGGGTCTAGGTATTACCCTCTTTCAGTTTGTTGGTTAAGACCTGTCCTATAAGAAGTAACCGTGTTCTAGAGGATCCCAATATCACTGACTACCCTCAATCGGTCATAACTCCAGCATCGCAATCTTTTCTTGCAGCCAGAACCATCACGAGAGTTTAGCCTCAATGGGCGTAGCATACTGCTACTGTTCTATTGGCCAAGGTGGGTCATTTAAGGTTCTAAGGTCGGTTGGTGCTTAATGACTCCTCAGAAGACCCATATTCTCCTCGTTGCGACACAAGGGATATCGGTACAGACCAAGGTGCCACACCAACGTAGCCACTGCTTCACCCATGTCGGTCTACGCCGGACAGGTCCCTCACAGCTTATGCTACCTAACAGGGTATCCCTAGATCCGGGTTAGGATCTATGTAACTCCGATGCAGCCCACAATAATAAAGCAAGCAATTCAGACAATTGAAAACACAAGTGATCTTAGTCCTAAGGTACACCTCACTTTTTAAAGAGTCCCCAGCAGAGTCGCCAGTTCTGTGATCGGTGGATCTGGAACTGACTGTTTAATGCTGGTTCGCAAAATGTCGCGGAAGCAAGAGTCGCCACCGTCTTTTATTTTCTCCAACATGGACAGGACAAAAGCACAGCAAAATTCCTTATGAGATAGTTTCTCAGTTCGGGAGGTAGATTTATAGAAAGGGAAGGTGTTAGCACCCTTTCTATCCATGGTTATCCATGGGCTCTTAGATACCCGCTCATTTGTGTTTTCAAAATGTTTGCTTTTCAAAGTGTGAGTGGGTTTGAAAAAGTTTCTTTGAAAGTTTCGGAATGACTCTTGTATCAGTCCTCAAGAGTGTTTGAAAAATTGTTTTGAAAGCTTTTTGAAAAGTGTCGGTGTGAAAAGAGTTTTGATTGGCTTTTGAATAGAGCAAGTATCTATGAGTCATCTACCTACCCTAAGGAATTAGGCTGTGTAAATGTCCTTAAGGTAGTGCCATCCCAACATTGAGAGATAGGTAGCACCACCGTTGGAGGTGTTCGGGTCAATTCGTTTATAGGGACAGTGTGGTCACCGGAGAAACAGTAGGACACCTTAGAAGCTACCCTTATGCCATTGATCCTTTTTAATTCCGAGGCAACCGTTTCGAGGCAACTGGATCATGTCATGGACATAAGGACTTACTAAAACGTCCTATACTCGACGATCACGTTTCGAAGGCAAGACAACAGTGAGGCGTACCCTAAGAGTGGTGTGTGAATTTGTGTGTTATTTTCATGTTATGTTTTATCTTGTACATGTATCATGGTGATCTACGCTTGTTTTTAATTTAGGCCATACATTCTTTCATGCGATTATAATTTAAAAGTGCGGAAATTTAAATGCGGAAAATAAAATCCTACGTTATTACAAGGCGCGGGTCTATACATCGCCAAATTACAAAGACCCGTTTGGTAAAAGATGCGGAAAGTAAATAAATTCCTAATTACTATTACATGGCTTGAGCAATTACATAATATTCACAAGAAAATAAAATAACATGCGAAAAGAATAAAAATAGAACGTCCGAGGGCGTTGGACCCTTTTGAAATTAAATTGAAATAAGAAAGTTAATTATTTATTTTATTAAAGAAAAGAAATGTTTTTTTATGTTTTTTGTATTTATGAAATAAAAAAAAGAATTTAAAATTAGAAGGAAACCCTAGTTCTAAATATTTTTAATTATTAAAGAAAAGGTTAACGTTTAAAACCTAATTTATGCTAATTAATTAATGTACATATTTATTTACAAAGATAAATAGTAATTATAATAATAAATAATGAGAAAAATAATTAATAAGAAAAAGATGAAGCTGTCAAAAAAACCTAATTCTATGCATTTTTTATTTATTAAGAAAAAATGTTAAAATTAAGACCTAAATTAACTAAGTTAATTATTAACATTTATTTACAAAAAATAATTAATAGTGAAATTACTAAATAATAATAATACTAAAAATGTTAGTTTTCTGAATTTTATTACGAAAAAAATGTTAATTGGTTAGTGATTAATAAAAAGAATAACGATTAATTAATTAAAGGAAAATAATAAAAATAGAGAGAGAGTTTAGGAGTATACGAGCCTGATTGGAGGGGTGAAACAGCTATTGGCGTCATGTGTAAACTGTTTTGTTTTGGCCATTTGTGTTTTGGCTTTTGGCCATTTGTGTTCTGGCATCAACGTTCCTTAACCTTCTCAGGATGTCTGTCTCGCCATGTATTGGTGTCATGCATAAGTTGTTCTACTTTGGCCATTTGGCTTTTGGCTTTTGGCCATTTGTGTTCTGGCTGTTGGCCATTTGTGTTCTGGCCATTGGCCATTTGTGTTCTGGCCTCAATGTTCCTTAATCTTCTCAGGATGTCTGTCTCAATCTGCAGTGTTGAATCTCATGAACACATTAAATAAAATCATAAAATGCAAATAAAGCCAATATATGAAGAAATTTAATGTTTAGGCACAATATGACATGTATGAATGATTATACCCTTTTGATCATGGAGATCAAATCAATCTCACCCTTACTGGAAAATTAGTGACATGAATGCTTTTATGCCTTTTGGATCATGGAGATCAAGCCAGCCTTACCCTTACTGAAGAAGTAGTGAGGTGTTAGTTTGTAACTGTGATGGCTTGTTTGTAGTGAGAGAGGGATTTGTAATAAGGATTTCAAGGTTTTAGGGTTCTTGAAAGAATTTGATATTCTAACAGTGTTGTGGCAAGGTTTTTTCTCTCTTTTTTCTCCTCCCTGGTTTGTGTGACAAGAAGGTGATTATATAATGGAAATTAGGGTAAAGAAAATGGGCTTTGAATGTGCAATTGGGCCTCCAATGTTCACTTGAGTTCGTCACTTTCCAGGCTAAATCGCAGGGACTTAAGTGCAATTTTTGAAGTTGAAATGTGAAAACAAAATGTAGCCGACATCGATAACTAACTCCTATCCGAAAATCGGCTCAATCGGATAAACGGTGAATTAGTTATGAATTTTTGAAGTTTCAGCTCAGACAAACTTATTTTGGGCTCCAGTGTCGACTCTGACACGTTCTTCAATAAAAAACTGGTATTGATCGGAGCATAATCCGGTCTCGACTTTTGAAGCAAAGTTGTAGATCTATGAGTCAGGGACCTTGTGTAAAAATATGAGCCCAATCCAATAAAAATTGACCGAGTTATGAATTTTCGAAGTTTCGGCCCAGATGAAATAATATTCAGCATTCAGGATTTTCAGCGTGTCACGCACTCTGAGCAAAAAACGAAGGCCTTTTGAACACCGTTCGAACTCGATACCTCCTGTGAAAATGTAGCCAACTCAATTTGTGAAATTTTGGTGCCAGAACCAGCTCGATACGACGAAAATCGACCAAGTTATGATTTTCTGAACATGACGCAAATAAACTTCTGTCACAAATTTTCTGTACGAAAATACTTGATAAATCCACATTTGTGAAGACCTTCTGATCGAAATTGGCTTCCAGCCGTGAGAGATAAAAACGTAGATAATGTCAAGACGGAATTTTTCCACCGGAACGGGTTCAAAACGAGTCACGATCTTCAAGTTATGAATTTTTTAGCGCGTAAAAACTGCACTTTTAGCACACTTTTTTCACCATATTTCTTCAAGAAAACTCGCACATTTGGATACCTTCTTTAAAGAATTGACTCTTGAGCCGAACCTAAATTTGAGAATACGTTATCAGAGATATCTTTGTGAAAGAACACCTGAATATGACGCGCCAGGTTGGACTTGTGAATTTTTCTTGAAATATTTTGAGAAATATGGGAGGGAAAATTTTGGGGTACAACAAGCTGATTTTCAATTATCTGAGCAATTGATTAAGCAATTTTGAGATGCAAGACTTGAAACTTGGCATGAGTATTCTTGGAGGTCTATGATGAACCATGGAAATCATTTGAGGCACTAGAAGTCCAATTTTCCTTGTTAAACTTAAAACCCTAATTTTGTGGTCTCTATGCTTAGAAGGTGAGTTCGTCTGATCAACTCTTGAGAACCCTTGAGCATTTGAGATCTTTTGTGAGAAATGTATTGAGAAAAGTGAGGGAAAATTTTGGGGTACAACAGCTGCCCCTGTTAATCTTCTTATGCCTGAAGAGTTAGATTGGCTTGTCTGCCATTTGTGACTTGAAGGTGGAATATGATTGAACACTTAAGTGCCCAGAAATTTGTGCTCGCTTGTGCACGAAGTAAAACTGTTTATTGATTATGTTGGGAATGGGATTAAAGATTCCATTTAGAGAAGTGATAGAGAGTCGTTGGAGATGGGATTAAATATTAAATCCAAGGTAACTGTTGAGAGAAGTATCAGAATGAGTCTATGATCGACTGTATCTGAAGAAGTATCAGGGTAAATCTTTGGTCGATTTCATCTGAGCTAAAAAAAGGTCTACTGAGAGAAGTATAAAAATAAATCTTTGGTTGATTTAATCTGAGCTAGAAAAGGTCTACTAAGAGAAGTATCAGAATAAATCATTGGTCGACTTAAACTAAACCAGTAGATGTCTGTAATTGTCTTTAACTAGATAAGAATCAGAATAAATCTTTGGTTGATTTAAACTGAACAAGAAAAAGTGTCTACTGGAAAAGAATCAGAATAAATCTTTGGTTGATTTAAGCTGAACTGGCAGATGTCTTGAATTGTCTTTAATTAGATAAGAATCAGAATAAATCTTTGATTGATTTAAACTGAACCAGAAAAAGTGTCTACTGGAAAAGAATCAGAATAAATATTTGGTTGATTTATATTGAACCAGAAAAAGTGTCTACTGGAAAAGAACTAGAATAAATCTTTGGTTGATTTAAGCTGAACCAACAAATGTCTGTATTTGTCTTTAACTGGATTATAATCAGAATAAATATTTGGTTGATTTAAACTGAACCAGAAAAAGTGTCTACTAGAATAGAATCAAAATAAATCTTTGGTCGATTTAAAATGAACCAGCAGGTGTCTGAGGAAGTGTTCGTCATGTAGATAGTTTCCCCGTCCGGTTTCGGGAATTAGTTTGGAATTGTTTGAAAATCGTTGATAATATTCGTCTATTGATTGATCTTTCCTAAAAAGGTAAAGAGTTAGTCGTATGCAATGTCATGATGTATGAAATTCATTGTGTAATGATGTTCTCAAAATAAATGAGATTGTGCTACATGCATTTCATATGCATATGTTATAATGACTGGATGTGCGATGTTGTTGAAGTTCATTTGTATTGGGAAACAAATCCATGACTATTGTTGGGGATGAAGAGTATGTGCATCTTCAATCTTGTCTAGAATGTTTCCGCTTGGGATTCCTGTTTGCTTAATTGAGGAAACTCTGCAGTGGATGCATTGATTTATGTCCGAGGAGTAGAGTTTAGGAACATTGGTTGTCAGTTGCTCTACTTGGGAATTTATTTCCTATATACCCTGACTGGGAATAAAAGAGATGCTTAAACTTCCGACTCATTTGGGGAAGATAAATTTAACTGGTATCTAGTTGGTTTCCAGGCTTTGCAGTAACTTCATGGGGATATGGGTGACTTCTCTGGGGAGAGAATTTTGTCAGTGATTAGCTGGGGAGTTTGTAGGTTGTTGGGGGAATAAGCCCTGTTGGTGAAATGAACCATTGTTGATGGAGAAGTGCTATTCTGAGGAAAACAACTCTCTTGGGGAAATTGAATTTGCTAGAGAGAAGAAACTCTATAGGTTTTCTTTTTAGTTTTGGAGGACCAAACTCATATGGGGAAGAGACTTTCCATGAAGTGTACTAATTGGAACTCCGCAGGTTGGTAATATTTCCGAGAAAGAGATTATAATCCTCTATCTGTTGGAGTGATCTGTTGGGGAAACTGCGGGGAATGTACTCTTATTTGTGAAGATTACTCTGTGAGGAATAATCTCATAGAAGTGGCTCTGGCGACTTCACTGGGGATCACCTATGAAAGGAATTCTGCGAGGATGTATGAACAACTTGAGTGTCATCCCAATTCCTAGAGTTCTGAGTAAATGTTTATTCCTGTTCTTTTGCATATATTTGTTATCATTTAATCATGTTCATATGCATATGCTCATTAAATTTTAATCATTGGATGTTCTTGCAAGAAAAACAGAAAAAACAAAAGGTTTGAACTTCAAAGTATATTTGTATTGATAATTTGCCTATAAACAGGAGATTTTGTACAAAGAGACGGAAATCCTAGTAAGAGGAAATCGTCATAAAATGAAAGAGTACAAAGTGAAAACAAGTGTATATAGCCATGTGGAAGCGATCTCATTGGGTTCCAACTCTGCTATTGCCCCTATGCCTTTGAACATCTCATCCCTTGTTGTCGGAAGAAGTTGATTGAAATGATCTTGCATCATTCGAGTTTTTGACCTTGGTAATAAAGCTGGTTGTAAGTGATCCAACGGGACATAGTCATACGCTTTAATCCCTAACTTTTGCTTGCACCGTCCTTTCAGGTTTTCAGTCCACCATGATACCCTTTTTTGCCCAAGTCGCCCTTTCAGGTTTTCGACTTGTCGGGTGTACAATCTTTATATTTATATCCCTAATTTTTGCTCGAACCCTTTTGGTTCGCCGGTATGCCATTATTTTGCATAGGTATGTCAACCTAACGGGCCGTTCTTATGCATAGTATTTTTTGACTATGTCAGAATTGACAGGGTGCGGAAAATCTTCGCCGTCCATAGTGGTTAGCATCATAGCACCGCCCGAGAATACTTTTTTGACAACAAATGGCCCTTCGTAAGTGGGATCTCCTTGTGGTAGAATGATGCGCTTTATTACCAAGTCACCATCCTGATATACCCGATGCTTGATCTTCTTGTTGAAACCTTGAATCTTACGTTTTTGGTACATCTGACCGTGACAAATACGAACCAACCTCTTTTCGTTAATCAAATTTAACTAATCTAACCTAGTCTGAATCCATTCGTCTTCGCCTAAGTCCTCTTCTTTCATAATCCTTAGAGAAGGAATCTAAAATTCGACGGGTAGGACAACTTCCATGTCATAGACTAAAGAGAATGGGGTTGCCCCAGTTGATGTTCGCGCCGAAGTACGGTAGCCATGAAGAGAAAAAGGTAATATCTCATGCCAATTTTTATAGGTCACAACCATCTTTTGCACAATCTTCTTTATATTCTTGTTGGCAGCTTCCACGATGCCATTCATCTTAGGTCTGTATGGAGAAGAGTTGTGATGCTTGATCTTGAACTGCATACAGAGTTCAGTGATCATGGCATTGTTGAGGTTGGTACCTTTATTAGTGATAATTCTCTCGCGGATACCATACCGATAAATAAGATTATGCTTGATAAATCGGGCCACTACATTCTTGGTAACTGAGGCAAATGAGGCTGCTTCAACCCATTTTGTGAAGTAGTCAATGACGACGAGAATGAAGGGATGTCCATTAGAATCAGTAGGCTTGATCTCTCTGATCATGTTGATGCCCCACATTGCAAATGGTCAAGGAGAAGTCATGACATTCAAAGGAATTGGAGGCACGTGAACCTTATCGGCATAAATGTAGCATTTATAGCAAGTCCTCTAGTGGCGGTAACAATCAGTTTCCATAGTCGACCAATAGTAACGAGCCCTCAGAATCTTCTTGGCCATAGTATGTCCACTAGAGTGAGTTCTAAATATACCTTCATGCATATCCTCTATGATCTTCTCTGCTTCTTTCTTGTCCATGCAACAGAGCAGAGAAGAATCATGGTTGCGCTTATATAAAATCCCATTGCTTAGGAAGAACTTGGCTGAGAACCTTCGCATGAATTTCTTGCCGTTGATTGAAGCTCCCTCAGAATATTCTTGGGCTCCAAGGTACCTTTTCACTTCATGGAACCAAGGATTCTCCTCATCAGTGTCAATCTCACAATAGTGTGCCGGTTCGTCGAATCTTTTGATAGTAATTCTGGGAGCTTCATTATCCCAATTGACCTTGAACATAGATGACATAGTCACTAAGGAATCTGCCAACTGATTTTCTTCCCTCGGGATATGTTCAAAGGTGACCTCTTTAAAGTACAGGATCAAGGTTAGCACAAGCTCTCTGTAAGGGATCAGATTTGGATGTTTGGCATCCCACTCTCCCTTAACTTGACTGATCACCAGGGCCGAATCTCTGTATATGCTTAAGAATTTGATTCTTAGGTCAATAACAGCCTTTAGACACAAGATGCATGCTTCATACTCAACCATGTTAATTGTACAGTCAAAGCATAGTCTGGCAGTGAAAGGTGTATGACAACCTTTGGGAGAGATGATCACAACACAAATTTTGTTACCTAATACATTGGAAGTTCCATTAAAAACCATAGTCCATCGAGATCCTTGTTCAGGTCCTTCATACGGTCCAGACTTTACACAGTCGATTATCAACATGATATTCTCGTATAGGAATTCAAATTTCATGGATTAGTTGTCATCAACAACTTGATGGGCCAAATGATCTTTCATTACACTTCCTTTGATTGCTTTTTGTGTAGTGTACTGAATGTCATATTTAGTCAAGATCATTTTCCATCTGGCTATTCATCCGGAGAGAGCTGGTTTCCCGAAAATATACTTGATGGGATCCATCTTAGAGATCAATAGAGTAGTATGAGTCAACATATAATGTCTTAGTCGACGAGCAGCCCATGCCAAAGCACAACAAGTTTTCTCAAGCAGTGAATATCTTGTTTCACAGTCGGTAAAGTTTTTTCTAAGATAGTATATCACATGCTCTTTTCGACCAGACTCGTCATGTTGGCCTAACACACACCTCATTAAATTCTCTAATACAATTAAGTACATGATTAGAGGTCTTCCTTCAACTAGAGGCATTAGCATTGGAGGTTCTTGCAAGTACTCCTTGATCTTGTCAAAAGATATTTGGCAGTCGTCATTCCATCTGATTACTTGATCTTTCTTCAGCAGTTTAAAGATGGGTTCACAAGTAGTAGTTAATTGAGAGATGAATCGGGAAATATAGTTGAGTCGCTGTAAGAAACCTCTGACCCCTTTATCATTACAGGGAGCTGGCATTTCTTGTATGGCTTTGACTTTTGCAGGACCAACTTCAATACATTTTCCACTGAAAACAAAGCCTATGTGTTTTCCAGATCTCACCCCGAAGGTGCATTTATTGGGATTCATCCTCAGCTTGTATTTCTTCAGTTTTTCAAATAGCTTGTGCAAGTGACCAATGTGTTCTTCCTTAGTTTGCGATCTTGCAAACATGTCATCAACATAGACTTCTATCTCATGATGAATCATATCATAAAATAAAGCTACCATAGCCCGTTGATAAGTTGCCCCTACATTCTTCAAACCAAAAGGCATGACCTTATAACAGAAGATGCCCCATTGTGTGACAAAAGTGGTTTTCTCCATGTCTTCAGGCGCCATTTTGATCTGGTTGTACCTGGAGAAGCCATCCATGAAGGAAAACACCTTATGTTGAGCAGTATTTTCAACCAATATATCAATGTGTGGTAGTGGGAAATCATCTTTGGGTCTTGCCCTATTTAAATCCCTGTAGTCTACAAACATACGGACCTTACCGTCTTTCTTCGACACTGGGACCACATTTGTAACCAATTAGGGATACAACGTCACTGCCAAGAAATCTGCATTGAACTGTTTCATTACCTCAACCTTGATTTTCTCAGACATATCTGGCTGCATGCGACAGACCTTTTGTTTGATCGAAGGACAACCTTCCTTCATTTGCAGACGATGAACCACGATATCAGTATCAAGCCCCGACATATCTTTATATTACCAAGCGAACACCTCAACATAGTCGTGCAACATCTGGACCAATATTCTCTTGGTACTGCCTTGCAGGTTGGCGCCAATCTTGACTTCTTTCTTATCTGCCTCAGTACCCAAATTTATCCCTTCAACTGGTTCTTTGTAAGGTTGAATGGCCTTTTCCTCTTGTACCAGGAGTCTGGCGAGTTCCCCAGGTATCTCACAATCTTCTTCACCTTCATCTTCGGCTTGATAGATTAGATTTTTAAAGTCATAGATGGCAATAGCAGAATTATTGTCAATGAGATCCAGAATGGATATGGACCTGCAAATGTATGTGTGTGTGTGCATGTAAGGTCACATGGCTATTTGAAAATGTAGTAAAGTAAAGAAAGACAAGGAGCGCAAAAATTTGAATGCAAAAAGGTCCAATGCTTTCATTGAAATGAGCATGTGATATATGAAAATGGCAAACCCTTAACATATGGACCATTGTGCCCCGGGCAAGGCACATGGTTTAAAGTCATTATTTTAAAGGAAATTACAGAAATATTTCTCAAAGCAATAAAAAATAGGAAATGGAAATTACTCCTAGATGAAGGAGATTGAGATGAAGTCTTTGGTTTTCTAGTTATTGAGTCCTCCGTCAGCATTTGGGTAGATCCATTCGTCCCAGTCACCGTTACTATCAGAGTCTCCTAGAGCATTAACTTCATTGTCGCTAATACGGAGAGGTGGTTTCCCAGCACGTGCACGTCGAACATCTTTCTGAGCCTTTGAAGTGAAGCCTAAACCAAATTTGTCTTACTTGTAGGGGATATCAGGAAGTTGTCCCCATATGGTGGAACCTCCATCTTCAACAACAGCATGGACATCCTTGAGAGAGGCTATTCTTGGTGTATCTTTAGTAGCTTTGAGAGTGGTAGGAGTGGCCTTGGCAACAAAAATCATTGGAGGGACCGTTTCAATTGTTTGATAGGGGGTTTCAATGAATTCTCCATCCATTTCAACATATTTGAAAGAATTCAAATGACTGATCATGAACTCCTCCTCTCTGCACACTATGACAATTTTCCTTTTACCGGGTACTTTAGCTTTTGATGTAGTGTTGAGGTAACTGCACATGCCCTATGAAACCATGGGAGCCCGAGCAAGCAAGAATAGGCCGGGCGGATATCCATCACATAGAATGTTGAGTTGAGTACTTGAGATCCAACTTTGGTGGGAAGATCAACCTCTCCACGGACCATTATTTTCGACTCATCAAAGACTCTTACCACAATATCACTTGGTTTCATCACCAACCCCTCACAGTCCAATTTGTCCAAAGCACCTTTTGGTAAAACGTCGAGGGAGGATCCTGTGTCCACTAACACATGTATTAAAGTGGTACCTTTGCACTCAATGGAAACATGTAGAGCTTTGTTGTGTTTCTTCCCCGTCAGAGTCAAATCCGCATCTGAATATTCCAAACCATTGTAAACAGTTAGGCTTGCTACATAGTTCTCAAATTCATCAGCAATAGTTTCTTGTGGGACATGTGCATTTTCAGGAATTTTATCAAGGCTTTGGAATGTGCTTTAGAGCATAGCAACAAAGACAACATGGATATCTTCAAGGGTGTCTGCCTCAGTTGTTCCATTATCTTGTAGTCACTTTTTCGGATAATTTTTATAATCTCATCCATCTCTTGGCTAGATGGGTCTTCAATATCTTTTGTGGGCGCCTCCGTCCAGGAAGGATGAGTCATTTTTACCTTTCCTCGAGTATCAACAATAGGTTTAGTAGCAGAAATGCAAATGGGTATTGTAGTAGTGGTTTTCGGAGGAGAGATCTCCGGAGAGAAGATCCTTCCCGTCCTAGTGACTTTACTTGATCCATCAATGTTTGTAATGTCGACATCTTCATTTTAAATAATCCATGGCTCTTGTTTGATGCCATGATAATACACTTCCGTCCCATAGTTCCAGGGCACTACTTTGTCAGAAGAGTAAGGGACTGCCCCCAGTGTAGTGATAATCAGGGGAGCAATTCTTGGTTCAGAGGAAATCCTTATAGGGCTTTTGAAGGTGATCCTAACAGGAGTATTTGAAATGGTAATTATGGACATGTCTTCAAACTCTTGAGATACTTTTTTGGTCAAACTTTTCACATATGGAATTTTCTCAAATAGAATTTCATGGCTATTTATCAGGCGTTGGACACCTTTTTTCAGCCATATAAAACCATTAATTTGTGCAGCACAGTGGTAACAGTCTCTAAGGTAGTCTGGAAATACTCTGGATTTCAACAAATTTATTTTAATAGTCATCAAAGGAGTGGTTAAATCATTGACAGATGAAACAAAAGCAGCATCTTCAATAGCATTGACACTGTTACCATGATTGGGAATGGGTGCGGTGATCACGTTGGGAGCCGGTGGAGGGTCAAATTCAATTGTTTTTTTATCAATCAGGTATTGGATTTTGTTTAGAAATGCCCAACAATCATTGGTATCATGTCCGAGACTATTTGAATGGTAAGCACATTTTGCATTCGGGTTATATTTTGGAGAAGCTGTGTTAGGATTAGGAGGGGGTCTCGTAAGGTCACCAGCTCAACTTTCAATAGGTGTTGCAGAGCTTGAGATAGTTGTATATTGATTCTAGTAAATTGTCTTCTCCGGGCATCTGGACTTTGTTGGCTGTTTTGTTGACGTGGTCATTGAGTTGGAGTTGGATTGAAAATTAATACTGCCCCTACTGAATGATGATAGTCATTCTTAGTACGATTTCTTGACCCATACACAACATTAGTCTCTTTTTTACCAATAAATTGTTTTTTCACAGCATGAGAAGTGGAGGCCATGGGTATCTTCTCGCTTTTAATTCCACTTTCAACCCTTTCACAAGTCAAGATCAATTTAGTAAATCCGGATGATGAACTCCTAATCAGCAAGTTGAAAAATGGACCAGTAAATGTTCCCATAAACATGTCTACCAATTCTCTATCAGTTAGAGGTGGTTGCACCCTGCCTGCCAGATCTCTCCACTTTTGGGCGTATTCCTTGAAGCCCTCATTTGAACCCATGGTCATGCCTTATAGTTGCACCTGAGTTGGTGCAAGATCAACATTATATTGATATTGTCAGTAAAAGGAAGTAACCAAATCCTCCCAAGTATGAATATTGGTTCCTTCCAATGGCTAAAATCACTCCAACTGCATTCCAGATAGACTCTCTTAGAAAAAGTGCACCCATAGTTTCTTATCGGCAGTGTGCCACTGAATATTACAGACATATGATCTTAGATGAAGCTTCGGACATGAGACACAATCATACTTGGCAAAGATAGGGATCTTAAATTTGTAGGGAATAACCACCCCACGAACCAAACCCAACTCTCCAAAATACAAGCCAGGCACTGCTTGGATCTCTATAGCCCGTCTTCTAGTTCCTTGTATTTGACGTCGGTGGGTGGGTAATGCTCATCAGAATAATCCTCGTCCTCGGAAATTTGGTTATTCCCAACTCCAGCATGGGTGCTTCTAGCATCTTCATCTTGATTATCATCCTCCTCCTTGGAGTCCTCTTCAATTTGAACTTGTCGGGTGGGGCCTTTGAACCTCTTCCCCATGTTGATCACAACTTTCTTCTTGGTCTTCTTCTTCGTGATGAGAAGCGTCATCATTTCTTATTGGCCTGTTGCCAAGTTGAGAAGAGTTTTTTGGAAATGAGTGTGTTGAGTCTGGAAGTCCTTGAAGGTTTGCTAGAGATCCATCTTAAACCGAAATAAACAGTATATAAATGAGGAAACCTGTGTCAGAAAACCTAGTTATGGTATGATGCATGTTATGCGGATGCCATGTTTTCAAGGAATTTAAGGAATTTAAATTTCCTAGACCAAAAAGAAGATAAAACAACATCAATTGCATTAATGAGTTCTAGAATTACATATGCCTCTTGGTCGTACAATGTAAAAAGCAAAAAGGTATTAAAGAGATGAAAAAATAAACTCCTCAAACAAAAGACTCAAGTCTCCCACGAACGCATCCTCTTTGGTGCAATGTAGGCATTCGGGCTTCGCTCCTCGTGAAGTTGCCTTGCAAGCTGTAACACATTCTTCTCGCTTGCATAAAATTGAAATTCAAAGGTATATCGTCCCCCCTTAAGTTGAATCCACGATCTCTACAATTCCTCCAGGTTGGTAGGTATGTTAGGATGGAGGATGGTATAAGGAACATCCCCTTCGGCAACAAGCTCCACAATTATTGGTAGAATAGCGGGATATGGCATCATGAGACTTTGAGCACGAGCTCGTACCCATTTAAGATAAGGCTCAAGAGGGATGTGTTGTACCCCAAAATTTTCCCTCTCATTTTATCAAGATTTCCCCTCACAAGACTCTTTGGACTCCAGACAGAATTAAGGTTTGCTCTGCCCAAGACATCTCCTTGCACTGTTGACCTGAAATTAGGGTTTGAGTTTGCATAGGGATTTTTGGACTTCCAATGCTCAAAGTGACTTTCATACTTCATATTGGACTTATAAGATTGCCTCTACCAAGTTTCAAGCCTTGAATCAAATTTTTGCCCAGTCAATTGGACAGTTGACCTAAAAATCAACTGTATTGGGGAAAAAGTCAACTGTGGCCAATTTACAGTCAAACCTCATGATTTTTGATCCACATCAACATTATAGGCTCATATGAACCATTTGATCAAGTTTGGACCACAACTCCTCAAGAAATTTGATCAGATCTTCAAAAGGGCAAAATGGTCATTTTTAGGGTTTTGACTTTATAAGGGCAATTTCTGATATTTCACCTAGCTAATGGCAAATTGGGTTCAAGCATGGATTTAAGGACTCAATGGAATAATCTTGACCTAATAACAAGGTTCAAAAGATCTCAAAGGTATTGGATTGACACATGAATTTTCCAGTCAACTGATCAAAAATCAACTGTATACTGAAAAATCAAACTTTGACTTTTTGGTCAAAATCAAGTGTCAAGGGTCATTTTTCATCAAGATGTGTCAAAACATGAAACTTGTTCATCAAGAAACCTAATTTTGCAAATTAGGGTTTAAGATTGAAAAATTTCATAACTTCGAATTTTTCTAAGTTATGAAATTTTCTTATTTTTTCCCAACTTTGCCCAATTTTTTCTCCATGATGAAATTTGATTCAAACAAAACTTCCAACATGAAATTTGTAGTCCTACACAAAATCTACAACTTTGATTCACAAAGTTTTCCCAAAGGATGCTTGTATCTCAAGTTATGATTTTTGGAATAAGGGTCCAAAAACTTTCTAACTTAGTGAAATTTTGCCCTAGTTTAGGCATGATTTTGACCTATCTTCATGGAAATTTTTCACATAGTTCCACTTGGAATATCAAAATGAATTTCAAAGATGGATTGTAGGGTATGTTACAAGCTTTCCAAAATGTCCAAGAAATCTCCAAAATCATTTATGGTTAGGGAGAATAGAAGGGTTGAATTTGGCAAAAAGTCACTTTGATCCATGGCATTTTCATGTTGACACAAGTTGCAAAATCTGTCCAACTTTGCTTGTACTTGAATACAAGTCTCTAAACCCTTCCACACTCAAAAATTTAATGCAAACTAAATGGATTGAAGCTTTGTTCTGATCAATAGAGGTTTACACAAGGGATTAATCCAAAAATAGCAAAAAGGCAACATTGCCATTTTCATAAAGTTGGCTTTATGTCAAGTTGTTCCTCTTGAGCCTTGAACCCTTTTCTTTTGCAGCAAACAAAGTTCACTAGTATCAGGAAATTGTTACCAACTCTTGGCATACCCTAAGCTAGATGGTACAACCCTTTGCATTGTCATTTCATACTTTTCTTAAAAGCCAAGTCAACTTGCAAAAAGAAGAGAACTTTTGTATCTGATAAAATCAACTCTTGTAAACCTTCAAAACAAGTTTTGCATATTTCCTTGAGCCAAAAACACGAGCTATCCACTTCTCAAGCCTTCCAAAACACCAAAACACCATCTTCTTGCAAAACATGACAGCTTCTGTAGTTGCACCTCCATCTCACAAACCACTCGTGCATTTAGCCCCAAACCTATTCCAACCCACTCTATACAACCCACCTAAGCTATCCCAACCATTGTCCAGTGACTGTAACTCCATTTACACCCTTCACCATTTCTGATTTCAGCTTGTGCAGGTTTACTTCTACAAGCTTATTCAAGCAAGTTCAAAGCCAACTAAGCATTGGGGAAGGCCAGAGGAGGTTCAAGCAACCTCACAAACATCTCAAGCCTCACTGAAAATCTCCACATTGCCATACTCGAGTTCAACTGAAACAGGTATTTTCCAACTTACTATCTCTCTATTTAGGAATCATTAGGCTTAGGTTTATGAATAAAAAATATAGTACTCATTGCCCTTAAGTTGTACATATGCATAGATTTTATTTAAGTTAACTGTGTTGAGAGAATTTGATTGTTGAACTTTCTGAAAAAGTTAGGTTAGAAATTAGGGCCAAAGAAATTCTCTCTGGTCTTTGAGAGTTAGATTAAGTTCTTTACATGGTTGGAATCGTGTTGAAAAATGCTATAACTATTGTGTTGTGAGTTTTTGCTTTAGAGCACGTATACAGGATTTCCAGATTTGAACATACCAGGCGCGCATTTTTGTCACAAGGTTGAAGATGAAGCTGAGCATGGGTTGGGCCTATTTTGTTTCCACTTTTGACACCCCCCTGACTTGCTGTTTACACCCCCTTGGCCCATTGTTTTATATTTTTATATATTTTTCATTTCTTTTTAGTTTCTGATTTTATTTTATTTTTCTTAAACATAAAAAATACCAAAAACATTTTCATAAATTTTCACATTTTATTTTATTATTTTTTTTTATTTTTTAGACATAAAAATGATTATTAAATAGTATATACTTTTATTTTCTTTAACAAAAACTTTAAAATAATATATAAAAATATTATATTTTTATTTTTATTATTTATATACTTAAAAAATATTTTTCTAACATATTTTTATTTTTTTTGACATTTGTATATATTTTTTGTTTTATAAATAATACGTAATATATATATATATATATATATATATATATATATATATATATATATATATATATATATATATATATATATATATATATATATATATATATATATATATATATATATATATATATATATATATATATATATATATATATATATATATATATATATATATATATATATATATATATATATATATATATATATATATATATATATATATATATATATAGTCTTAATACAAATTAGGGTTTCCACCCTTAATAAAAATAATCTTTTATTTTATTATTTTTTATGCATTAAATATTTTATTTTTACATACATAAAAATAATACGTAAACATTTTTTTGCATATTTATAATATATTGCATATTTATTTAATTGTCTATTTAAATATTTGCCTATTTATTATTTGAACAAAGAATTCAATTTGGTTGTAATAATCTTAGGGTTTTAATTTCTTGCAAATAATCCCCTATTCAAAATTGTATCCCCCTCCCCATATCAATGTTGTAATAGCTTAGATTACTTTTACGCATTTATTGCTTTCAAATATGCCATGATAGAGATTAGGGTTTGTATGCAATATCCAAAATCAAAACAAATAGCTAGACCTAATACAAGACATAAAAGCATGTAAATTGACAACACAATGCACAAATGCACCCCTAGGGTTTCATCCACTTGTTGCCTTTAAAATGGCCATGGTATGCATGTTGAATATCTTGGCAAAACAAAACAAAAGATCATAGTCCCGCGATGACGCTATCTTGGTTGCCTATACAAAATGATCTAGTCCCTCAAACAAAAAACTTGCTAAGATATTTAGCACTATTGCTATCATGGTCAATATGATGACCCGCGCCTGTCCCGTTTAACATCCAAACACAAGTTTGTTTACTAAATACAATGGTAAAACAACAATGTGAAAGGGTTAAAAATATGTAGGAAACATGCTTGAGTAGGTAGGGTAGACAACTCTTAGTTACTTGATCAAAACTTGCAAACATCCTTGCTAATTTCAAAACACACAATTTCAAAACATTTTCCCAAAACAAACTTTCAAACATTGAAACATTTTTCAAAAGACAAAACACCTTTGTATACATTCAAACAAGAATCATTACAAAGGTTGCCACAATGATGGCCTATTTTCAAAATACTTCCAAAACCATACACAAAAGCACCATTTCAAACAATTGAAAAGTAAAAGCAAGTGATCTAAAACAAGTAACTAAGAGCCCATGGAAAACCATGGATGAAAAGGGTGCTAGCACCTTCCCTTTTCATAATCTACCCCCCGAACCCAAGAAAACATCTCAAAGGTCTTTCCTGTGCTTTTTGACCTTTCCTTTGGATAAATAAAAAGTCGATGGCGACTCTTGCTAAACCGAAACAGTTGCGAACACAAACGCAAAACCTCAAGTCAGTTGTCCCGCCGCATCACAGAACTGGCGACTCTGCTGGGGACTTTAAGAAAAGTGGGGTTACCTTAGGGTTTTAGATCACCTTTACATGCTTATTTTGCTTGACTTGATTGATTTACATTTGGTTCTATTGTTTGGGTTTGAATCCTCTACCCGAATTTGGGAAATATTCATAGGTAAATAGCAATACGTTGTGGAAACTGTGCGGGGTATACCGACATGGTTGAAGCAATAGCTATATTAGTGCGACATATTTGTGGGTACCGGTAGCCTTTGAGTTAATCAAAGAGAATACGGGGCCGCTGAGTGATGTCATGAAGCACTAATGGACTTTTAGAACTTTTACTTGACCATCTTGGCCTTTTTTAGGGGTAGTGAGATGACCGCCTTTGGTGCAGTCCGAAGTTGGTAGATACTCGATACTATACTCATTGAGGGTTGTTTTCTTGGAATATTTCGGTCGCCAGTTAAGTTGCTAAACTGAAACAATGAACACAGAAAATAATCCAGTGATATTGAGCTCCTTAGAACCCGGTTACTATTTATAGGACAGGTTGAGCCAACTAAACTTCAAGAGGATAATTACCTATGAAACCCCATGCAAGCCTGAAACTAGGATCTTGTGTGACTTGTTTGTACATATACTTGTGCATAGCATCATAACATCATAAAGAATCACGTGCATCCACTAACCATTTCATGGATTTGGATCTTCATCTTTGTTCCTGTTTTGTAGGTAATGGATTCACTCCGCAGGAAAACCATTCAAGTCAACCTTGTAAGAATTCCACCTCAACTTAAGGAGCTTGCTTCCAAGATTCCATAGAATTATCCCTTCACTGAAAGACATGGTAGACTTCTCAACTTGGTCAACTCCAACATAGAGGAAGACATGGTGAAAGTTTTCTTCCAGTTCTTTGACCCCCTACACCATTGCTTTACATTTCCTGATTACCAACTAGTGCCTACTTTGGAGGAATTTTATCAACTCCTGAGGATTCCTATTCTCCATCAACTACCCTACAACGGTACGGAAAGAGATCCAAAGCCTGAAGATGTTGCTAAAGCCCTACACTTGCAACCATCTGATGTCAAAGGTCATTGGGAAACCAGAAGTGGTGTCAAGGGTTTCTTGGCAAAGTTTCTGTTTGAGAAGGCACAAGACTGCTGGAATTCTCTAGATCTACACGCTTTTGAGGAGATCGTAGCTCTTCTCATCTATGGGTTGGTCTTGTTCCAAAACCCTGACCAACTTATAGATGTAGGTGCTGTCAAGATTTTCATGTCCCGGAATCCTGTGCCTACATTGCTTGGGGACATCCTACACTCATTTCACACACGAACAATGAGAAAAAGAGGTGTTCTCATGTGCTGTACTCCTGTTCTAGCAAGGTGGTTTATTTCTCACATTCCCCAATTAGTTTTGAAGAATGAGCAAAGTTTGAGGTGGTCACAATGATTGATGACCCTTACACATTCAGATATCTATTGGTGTTCTCGATCCCGAGAAAATGTTATCATCATTGATCATTGTGGGGAGTTCCCTAATGTCCCTCTACTAGGAATTAGGGGGGGAATTACCTACAACCCTTGCTTGGCTCTGAGACAGTTTGGGTATGCCCGAAGGGATGGCCCTCATGACATGCTGATTCCAGACTTGGTTTTTGACTTCGATAACGACGATCAAGGACTTCGACAAAGGTTTATCCGAGCTTGGAGGATGCCCAACAAAGTGGACAATAAGACCTTGGGACACAAGAGTTCCACCCCCCTTGAGCCTTACCTCATGTGGGTACGAATCCGCGCCCAAAGTCTTATGATGCCTTACCCCTACATTTTGCATGTGATCAAAGAGCCTGTTATGGAAGGAAAGGTTCCATACACCCTCCTACATCCTGACATGCCAACATCACTTGAAGATTTTCAAAGGAGTTGGATACAGCTCAAGGGAGAGCGCGATACGTTCGAAGCCCAATTCTACGCCAGTGAGAAGAAGGTTTTGGAACTTACTCGTCAACTTCACGAAGAGCAGACTCTCAACACCTACATTGCACCGAAAAGGATGCGCAACGTCTTTTTACATTAGAATTTTGTATTATTTTTCCCATGAGGCATTTATGTACTAACAAATTCTTCTTATTAATATGACGTGTGTTCTTTTTGTTTGCAATAAATTTGAATTTCTGAATCCTTGAATGCATTACATGAATACATCTCATTCATCATATGCATAAACAGGTCTTCACACCAGGTTTCTTTATCTCTCTGTTGTTTATTTCAGCCAGATGGATATAGAGCATACGGTTAAAGACTTACAAGCACAGAATTCACAGTTCCAGCAACTACTCATGACCTTGGCAAAGGGTCAGGAGGATCTCAAAGCCTTGCTGGAGAAAGAAAAGGAGAAAAAGAAAAAGAAAAGAGTTGGTGTGGCTACTTTGGATAGAAGATTTGAGAACCAAGCTAGAAGGGTCCTGGATTTCCCCTTATCATCTGAGGAAGGGGCAGGAAAGGGAGCTGCAGTGCAACCTGAGTCTGAGGAAGAAGAAGAAGAAAATGATGAAGATTATTCTGAGCAACAGTACCCAACTGCAGATGACAAGTATAAGAATCTGGAAGAGCGTCTGGCAGCCATGGAGGTACAGAGGGTGTCTGGGCTGGACTTTGAAGATATAGGGCTGGTTTCTGGGATTGTCATTCCCCCTAAGTTCAAGGTACCTATATTTGCTAAGTACGATGGTTTGTCTTGTCCAAATATGCATCTGCAATCTTACGTCAGAAAAATCCAACCGCATTCTTATGATAAGGATTTGTGGGTCCATTTCTTCTAAGACAGTCTTTCGGGGACGCAGTTGGATTGGTTTTACCAGCTAGAGAGATCTGATGTGCACAACTGGGAGGATTTGGCTGCTTCCTTCTACAGGCAATATCAATATAATGCGGATTTAGCACCAACCCGTACTCAATTACAGAGTATGGGCATGGTATCAAATGAAGGTTTCAAAGAGTATGCCCAGAAATGGAGAGACTTGGCTGGAAGGGTGCAGCCACCATTGTCTGAGAGGGAGCTTGTTTATATGTTCTTGGGTACACTGTCAGGCCCCTTTTTCAATCACCTGATTGGAAGTTCGTTTGTGGGGTTCACTGAGTTAATTCTAACTGGTGAAAAGGTTGAAGCAGGAATCAAGAGCGGAAAAATTAAAAAGGATGCATCTACTTCTGCTGCCATAAAAAAGACCTTTCCAGCTAAGAAAGAGGTATCAGCTGTCTACTCTCAAAGAAGTCAAGGAAGAGTTGAGTGCCGGCCAGCAGTGATGGCTGTAATGATTCAGAAGACTGCAGCTGATCAACCTAGAAACAATCAATCCAGAACCAACCAAGCAAGGGTGGAAAGGCCTGCACGGCAATTCACTCGGATCAATATGACACCTGCTCAGGTTCTCTCTCATCTGTTGAAGTTAAACGTTGCAAGTTTGAAAGAGGCGCCGAAGAATCCGAATACATCTTCTCCTTACTACCATGCTAATGCCAAGTGTGCTTATCATTTTGACAGCCTGGGGCATGACACCAACAATTGTTGGGCCCTAAAAAATAAAATCCAGGACTTGATAGATGCTAAAGCGGTGGAATTCGACGCCCCTGAAAAGCCTAACGTAATCTTTGCTCCAATTCCAAAACACGGTCACAATGTCCCTGCTGTTGAAGAAGATCTTTATGTTGCCACTGTTGATGATTTGATGACTCTGCTACCGATAATCAAGTTGAATTTGCTGAAGGCCGGGATTTTCCCAGGCTGTGAAGAAGATTGTTGTATCTGTTCCTCCTTACTGACCGACTATCCGTTGTTGAAGTTTGGCATCCAACGCCTAATGGATAATCAAGAAATCCTTTTTGAAAAGACTCCTGTTATTTCGACTCCTGTTAATGATGTTTCGATAATTACCATATCCGCCAATCTTTCCAAGGTCTCCAAAAGACCTGTTAAGATTACATTCGATCCAAAGATTGTACCTCTGAAGATAACTATGCCGGGGCCTATCCCATACAAGTCCAACAAATCAATACCGTGGAATTATGGAGGAGATATCTTCTACCACGGTGTTAAGCAGATTGAATCAGTTGAAGAAAGTTCTGATGAAGAGACTTCCGACATTGGAAACATTGCCGGAACGTAAAATCACCCACAATGGAAGAATTTTTTCTCCGGAGATTGCGCCACCAACGGCAATCTTCAGACCCTCAACCGCTCCTAAGGTTACTCCTTCACCGATCAACATATCTGCGAGAACTCCAGTTATTGAAGAAGTTTTGACTCCTGTGTTTGTCCCCTCTGCTGTTGTTGATGATAAAGGGAAAGGGATCCAAGAAGAGCCTGTCATGACGAGGGCTCATCCGATGGTCTTCCCTGAAACCACTCAGAAAGAAATGGAAGAGATTTTGAAAATAATCAAGAAGAGTGATTATAATGTTGTAGAGCAACTGGGGCAAACCCCCTCAAAAATCTCCATCCATGCTGGCCTTGCTCCTTTGTTTAGAAGCCTATGCCAAAGCTTTGATCAAATTCTTGAAGACGGCCCATGTGCTTCAGGAAACCTCCGCAGATTAGTTTCAAGAATGTGTAGCTAGCCTAACAGCAGACAACGGTCTAGGGTTCTCCGACGCTGATCTAACAATCAAAGGAAGAAAGCATAATGACGCCCTGCATGTCTCGGTGGAATGTAGAGGGACTACTCTGGCACATGTTCTGGTAGACATTGGTTCATCGCTGAATGTCTTACCAAATAAGGCATTGGATAGGCTAGATTGTGAAGGTCTAACTTTGAAGCCCAGCAACATCATTGTCAGAGCCTTTAATGGTTCTAAGCGGATGGTCCACGGGGAGGTGGACATCCCGATTAAAGTGGGTACTGAAACTTTCAATTCCATATTCTATGTCATGGACATCCGTCCCTCCTACTCGTGTTTGTTGGGAAGACCCTGGATTCATTATGCTAGAGCCGTTACTTTAACTCTGCACCAAAATCTCGAATACCCTGTTCAGGGGAAAATTGTGACTGTTCTCGGTGAGGAGGAATACATGATAAGCCATCTTAATTCTTTCGGCTATGTGGAATTGGATGGTGAATTCATCGAAACCCCCTTTCAGCATTTTGAGGAGATAGCTCAGGAAATTGCAGCAGTGCCTTCTGTGCCTATCATTACCAAACCTGTGTCCTGGATGTCATCCCTCAAAGATGCGAAGGCTGTAATCGAGGAAGGAGGAAGCACAGTATGGGGTCAATTGCCAGATTTTCCTTACAAGACAAATAAGTTCGGCTTGGGTTTCACTGCTGCTAGTCAGAAGGTTGTGCGTCGCTCCCGGGCTGGAGGACCACCGGTGAAGATAAACCATCATGGAGTCAGTGCTTTGGAGGATGGTGAAAAGGAGAGCAACCTTGAAGACTGGATTTTCCCTACCGTTGAAGGAGGCTTGTGCAATTGGGAAGCAAAGGACTTTATTCCCATTACTTTCATCAATCAGTAATTTATCTTTCGAACATTTCTGTTGGTTTGTAATAATTCCTAAACAATTCGTACACTTTTTACCTTATGCCTTACCCGAGGCATATAGGTCCATTTGTAAGGGTTTGATTTTTCATCTTCATATGCCATTTTAATGAATCATGGACGTTTTCATATATAAACTTTTGTGTTCATTTCCTTTCTTTTTACATTTTATTTGTTTAAAGGTGGCTATCCCTTACACACACCCACACTCACCAATGCAGGTACCCATCCACTCTGGATTCCATGGGTAACAATTCTGCTATGGCCTTCAGTGACTCTAAAGATCTGGTCAATCATGCCGAATACGGAGGTGATGAAGACTGTGAAGTGCCTGGAGAGTTGGCTAGACTGCTACAACAGGAAGAAAGGGCTATTCTACCACACGAGGAGTTGTTAGAAACTATCAACTTGGGAACAGAGGAAGACAGAAAAGAAGTTAAAGTGGGTGCCAACCTAGAACCAAGTGTCAAAGAGCGTTTAGTTCAACTATTGAACGAATATGTTAAGATCTTTGCCTGGTCCTACGAGGACATGCCGGGGCTGGATACAGATATTGTGGTTCACCGTCTCCCTACTAGAGAAAACTGTCCACCAATTAAACAGAAAGTCTGCCGAATGAGGCCCGACATGTATGAAAAGATCAAAGCTGAAGTGATGAAGCAGTTCAATGCTGGCTTTCTGGAAGTTACTTCCTATCCCCAATGGGTTGCTAACATTTTGCCCGTGCCTAAGAAGGACGACAAAGTCAGAATGTGCGTGGATTAGAAAGACTTAAATAGGGCTAGCCCTAAATATGACTTTCCACTACCGCACATTGACATCTTGGTTGACAATACAACTCAACACAAGGTATTTTCTTTCATGGATGGATTTTCAGGGTATAACCAGATCAAAATGGCCCCTGAAGACATGGAGAAAACTACTTTTGTTACACAGTGGGGTACGTTCTGCTATAAAGTGATGCCATTCAGACTGAAGAATGTCGGGGCAACCTATCAATGCGCCATGTTGGCTTTGTTTCATGATATGATACATCATGAGATAGAGGTCTACGTAGACGACATGATAGCCCGCTCACAGACAGAAGAAGAACACCTCGATCATCTGCAAAAGTTGTTTGTCAGGTTGAAAGAGTACAAGCTCAGACTGAACCCTAACAAGTGCACTTTCGGAGTCAGGTCTTGTAAACTCTTGGGTTTCATAGTCAGCAACAAAGGCATCGAGGTTGATCCTGCCAAAGTTAAAGCTATACAAGAAATGCCTTCCCCTCACACTGAGAAGGAGGTCAGAGGTTTCTTGGGACGCCTAAACTACATTGCAAAGTTCATTTCTCACCTAACATCTACCTGTGAGCCAATCTTCAAGTTGTTGAAGAAAGATCAAGTGGTTAAATGGAATAATGACTGTCAAGTTGCTTGCGATAGAATCAAGGAGTATTTGCTGGAACCTCCTATCTTGATGCCACCCGTCGAAGGAAGGCCTTTAATCATGTATCTGACCGTCCTGGAGAATTCAATGGGGTGCGTATTGGACCAACATGACGAGTCTGGACGAAAAGAGCATGCCATTTATTACCTTAGCAAAAAGTTTACCGACTGTGAGACTCGATACTCACTGCTCGAGAAAACTTGATGCACTTTGGTATGGGCTGCTCGCCGGCTAAGGCAGTATATGTTGACACATACCACTTTGCTGATCTCTAAGATTGATCTGATCAAGTACATCTTCAAGAAGCCTGCTCTATCCAGAAGAATCGCTAGGTGGCAAATGATCCTCACTGATTATGATATACAGTACACGACCCAAAAAGCCATAAAGGGGAGTGTGTTAGCCGATCATCTGGCCCATCAAGCTGTCGAAGATTACCAATCCATGAGGTTCGACTTCCCCGACGAGGATATCATGATTTTGAGCAACATTGAAGAAAACAGACCGTATGACTGACCTGAACAAGGGTCCCGATGGACCCTGTACTTTGATGGTGCTTCCAACGCACTTGGAAACGGTATTAGTGTTGTGCTTATTTCTCTGGAAGGTTACCATACACCTTTCACCGCCAGACTCTGCTTCAACTGTACCAACAACATGGCCGAGTATGAAGCTTGTATCTTTGGTCTCAAGGCTGCCATTGAGTTGGGAATCAAATCATTAATTGTATTTGGGGACTCCGCTCTGGTCATCAGTCAGATCAAAGGAGAATCGGATACTAAACATCCAAACCTCATCCCTTACAAAGAACATGTCCTGACATTGCTACCTCATTTCGAGCAGATCACCTTCGAGCACTTCCCACGAGAAGAGAATCAGCTAGCAGACGCGCTAGCTACAATGTCTTCCATGTTTAAACTTAACTGGGATAATGAGGCTCCCCAAATCACTATTGAACGGATGGACGAACCTGCACATTGTCACGTGATTAATACCGAAGAAGTAGTGGACCGACTGTGGTTTCATGACGTCAAAAGGTATCTTGAAACACAAGAATACCCTGAAGGAGCTTCAGTCAACGACAAAAAGTTTCTGAGGAGGTTCTCAGCTAAGTTCTTCTTGAGCAATGGTATCTTATACAAGCGCAATCACGATTGCATTCTACTCCGTTATATGGACAAGGTTGAGGCTGAACAGATTATGGCTGAGTTGCACAATGGTACCTTTGGCACTCACTCAAGCAATCATATGATGGCTAAAAAGATTCTACGGGCAGTCTATTACTGGTCTACCATGGAAGCTGACTGCCATCAACATTCCCGTACTTGTCACAAATGCCAAATCTACGCTGACAAGGTACATATACCTCCAGTTCCTCTCAATGTCTTAACAGCTCCTTGGCCATTCGCGATGTGGGGAATCGACATGATTGGAGAGATCAAGCCTACAACATCCAATGGATACCGTTTCATCCTGGTGGCCATTAATTACTTTACCAAGTGGGTCGGAGCAGCGTCCTTCGTCTCCGTAACAAAGAATGTGGTTGCCTGCTTCATCAAGCAGAACCTCATTTGCCGGTACGGAATCCTTGACAAAATAATCACCGACAACGGTACAAACATGAACAACACTATGATCACCGCTTTGTGCGAGCATTTCCAGATTCAACATCACAACTCATCTCCCTATCGGCCAAAGATGAACAGTGTTGTCGAAGCTACGAACAAAAATATCAAGAAGATCATTCAAAAGATGACAGTCACCTACAAGGACTGGCATGAGATGTTACCGTTTGCTCTACACGGGTACCGTACCACGGCACGCACATCAACTTTGGCAACACCTTATTCTTTGGTATATGGCATGGAAGCTGTCTTGCTTATCGAGGTCCAGATTCCCTCCTTGAGAATCATGAAAGATGCTGGTTTGAGTGAAGACGATTGGATTCAGACCCGGCTTGATCAACTTAAATTGATCAACGAGAAGCGACTTACTACTGTTTTCCATGGTCAGGCGTATCAGAAACGAATAATCAAGACATTCAATAAGAAAGTCAGATGCCAGACATATCAAGTCGGGGATCTTATAATCAAGCGGATCATCTTGCCACAAAGTGATCGCAGGGGAAAATGGACTCCTACTTACGAAGGACCATTTGTGATCAAAAACTTCTTTTCTGGTGGGGCAATGATCCTGACCACCATGGACGGAGATGACCTGTCGCACCCTGCGAACACCAACATAGTCAAAAGATACTACGCATAAATGACCCGAAAAGTTGAAAACCCGAAAGGGAGACTTGGGCAAAAATGGGCATCCCGGTGAACCGAAAACCCGAAAGGGCGGTTCAGGAAAAAATTAGGGATAAACAAAAAAATCTTTGTACACCCGGCAAGTTGAAAACCCAAAAGGGCGACTTGGGCAAAAAAGGGTTTCCCGGTGGACTAAAAACCTGAAAGGGCGGTCCAGGCAAAAGTTAGGGAATTAAAGCGTATGACTATGTCTCGTCGGATCACTTTAAGGACAATCTCTTCACCAGACAAGCTCCTGGCTTCTGATCAATCCGGTCATCTTCGGACGAAGCAGCGAATGGACAAGATATCCAGAGTTACGAAGGCTATAGCAGAATGGGAATCCCATGGAATTTTACACATAGCCATCTTTCTTTGTATAAATTTTTCTCAAATTTTTATAACAACATTGTCTTACTAGGATGTCTGTCCCCTTTGTACAAAATACTTACACAAAGTTAATACAAAGATACTTCAAAGTGCAGAAATCTATTTTCCTTTTTCTTTTTCTTTACACTTACGTTTTATTTGAAAACGTCCAATGGCTTATTAAATGAGCATATACATTTGAATATAATCAATGTTTACAAATAAAAAAAAATATGAAAGAATAGTTACTGACAGGTTGAAAGGATAGGAAAATGTCTTTAGGCTATTCCAAGAGAGACCCCCTACAGTACATCATCTGGATCCCCAGTGGAGCTAAACCTTGAAAAACATATCCCCAGCGGAATTGAATTTCAAAATCCTCGCCAGAGTCGAAACTTCAAACTCCCAATCCCCGGCGGAGCCATATTTCAAACCTCTAATTCCCATCAGAGTTAAAATCCCCAGCGGAGCAAAAAACTTTGGGTCATGGATCCCCAGCGAAGATGAAACCTTCTTCCCCCAGCGAAGTCAATTTTCCAACTATCAATCTACAGCGGAAACCATCCAGTTTCTCCAGATTCCCCAGCAAGTTATCTTAAAGCCTGAAAATCAACTAGATAACAGTTAACTTTTATCCTGAACAGAATGAAGATTCTCATTCTTGAAACCTCAGAAGATTGGCATACACCCAAACTCTTGATATCCTTAACAGACTGAAGATTCTCATTCTTGAAACCCCAGAAGATTGGCATACACCCAAACTCCTGATATCCCCGTCAGAATGAAGATTCTCAATTTTGACTCCCAGAAGATTTCATACACCTAAACTTCTGATATCTCCAACAGAATGAAGATTCTCATTCTTAAAGTGACACCAACTCAAACTCCTGAACTTTTTCCAAACATGAATAAGCCTTTTTCCCCAGAGTCCTGATCTCCCCAGAAGAGTAGCTACCCTCTAGCAGTATAACTATTCCCCATAGAGTTCTGAATCCCCAACAGAATGAAGATTCTCATTCTTAACTCTCCAATTTGAAGGCCCCAGGGATTTATTGTCCCTAGCAGATTGAAGATTCTCAGTTTGAACTCCCCAGAGAAGTTACCAGAGTATTCATAACTCCCCGGCATGAGCTTGTCAGAAATTTTAGTCCCTTACAGATCGAAGATTCTCATTCTCATTTCTCTAGTAAAGCCTACAAGATTCCGATTCCCCAGAAGATCAAAGTTTCTCATTCTTAATTCTCCGCAGAAGCCATCAGAGTTTTCCTTATTCTCCAGCAGATCAAGTTTTTCTTTTGTCTGATCCCCAGTAGAGGTCTTCAGAGTTTCCCTATTTCCCAATCGTTTAAGGATTCCCATTGGTGTACTTCCCAGCTATAGTCATCAAAGTTTCTTTGGATTCCCCAAGCAGGTTTCTCAAGCAGAATTAATGGATTCCCACGTCCCCGCAGAGTTTGTCAAAGTTCTTGTTAACCTCCACAAGTTTCCAAGGATTTTTCTATCCCCAACAATTGTCCAAGGATTTCTCATCTTTAGCAATCAATGATTTTGAATCTCCAGCAGCGGTCATGGATTTATTCTCCCCGGCAGCAGTCAAGGATTTTATTATCTCCCGCTATCAAGGATTTATTTTCCCCAGCTAATCAGCTTGCATGCGCATACATTACATTCATATATCATAAACATTGATAAAACACATTTTATTGCATCATACATGTCATGCAACATAACTTTGTGTTTCAGCTAACATTTTACCCTTTTCAGGATAAGATTAAAAGCTACCTTTAACAAATGTTCAAAGATTTCAGATACAATACGGATAAACTCCAGATGCGAAATTCATTATGTTACTCATTCAGATCTCTTATTCAGATACAGTATGGATACACCCCAGACACGGAGGTCATTCTATTACTCATTCGGAATTCAAAGTCAAGATACAGACTAGATACGCTCCAGACCCGGAAGCCATTCTATTTCTCATTCAGATTCAACTATCAACTTCAAGCTCAGATACACTCCAAGACATGGAAGTCATTCTTCTACCTTTTCAGATCCCAGTTACAGTACGGATACACTCCAGACACGGAAGTCATTCTGCTACTCATACAGATCTCAACTACAGATACAGTTCAGATACGCACCAGACACGGATGTCATTCTGTCGTTTATTCAGATTTCAGATTCAGATTCAATACAGATACACTCCAGACACGGTAGTCATTCTGATATTCATTCAAGAACCAAATACAGTTACAGCTCGGATACGCTCCAGACACGGACGCCATTCCATTGCTCATACAAATTCAATCTCCAGATACAACTCAGATACGTTCCAGATACGGATACCATTCTGATGTTCATTCTCCTGATGTTCAACAAACATTTTGGATGGCATATTTAAGACCATCTCCAGCAAGATTCTATCATCTCCAAATGGCATCTTTAAGCACATTTCTCCAACTACATCTTGACGAGTGCAAATTTACAGGCACTCTAGTGTCCAATCCTCTTTTACCTTCGAGTCACGAAAGGCAACCTCACCAATCTAACTCTTCAGGTTCAAGAATATTGAACAGGGGAAGTTGTTGTACCCTAAAATTTTCCCTCTCATTTTATCAAGATTTCCCCTCACAAGACTCTTTGGACTCCAAACATAATTAGGGTTTGCTCTGCCCAAGACATCTCCTTGCATTGTTGACCTGAAATTAGGGTTTGAGTTTGCACAGGGATTTTTGGACTTCCAATGCTCACAGTGACTTTCATACTTCATATTGGACTTATAAGATTTCCTCTACCAAGTTTCATGCCTTGAATCAAATTTTTGCCCAGTCAATTGGACAGTTGACCTAAAAATCAGTTGTATTGGGGAAAAAGTCAAATGTGGCCAATTTACAGTCAAACCTCATGAATTTTGATCCACATCAACATTATAGGCTCATATGAACCATTTGATCAAGTTTGGACCACAACTCCTCAAGAAATTTGATCAGATATTCAAAAGGGCAAAATGGTCATTTTTAGGGTTTTGACTGTATAAGGGCAATTTCTGATATTTCACCTAGCCAATGGAAAATTGGGTTCAAGCATGGATTCAAGGACTCAATGGCATCATCTTGACCTAATCACAAGGTTCAAAAGATCTCAAAGGCATTGGATTGACAAATGAATTTTCCAGTCAACTGATCAAAAATCAACTGTATATTGAAAAGTCAAACTTTGACTTTTTGGTCAAAATCAAGTGCCAAGGGTCATTTTTCATCATGTGTCAAAATATGAAACTTGTTCATCAAGAAACCTAATTTTGCAAATTAGGTTTTAAGATTGAAAATTTTCATAACTTAGAATTTTTCTAAGTTATGAAATTTTCTTATTTTTTCCCAACTTTGCCCAATTGTTTCTCCATGATGCAATTGGATTCAAACAAAACTTCCAACATGAAAGTTTTAGTCCTCCACAAAATCTACAAATTTGATTCACTAGGTTTTCCCAAAGGATGCTTGGATCTCAAGTTATGATTTTTGGAATAAGGGTCCAAAAACTTTTTGACTTAGTGAAATTTTGCCCTAGTTTAGGTAGGATTTTGACCTATCTTCATGGAAATTTTTCACATAGTTCCACTTGGAATCTAAAAATTCATTTCAAATATGGATTGTATGGCATGTTACAAGCTTTCCAAAATGTCCAAGAACTCTCCAAAATCATTTATGGTTAGGGAGAATCAAAGGTTTGAATTTGGCAAAAAGTCACCTTGATCCATGGCATTTTCATGTTGACACAAGTTGCAAAATCTGTCCAACTTTGCTTGTACTTGAATACAGGTCTCTAAACCCTTCCACACTCAAAAATTGAATGCAAACTCAATGGATTGAAGCTTTGTTCTGATCAATAGAGGTTTACACAAGGGATTAATCCAAAAATAGCAAAAAGGCAACATTGCCATTTTCATAAAGTTAGCTTTATGTCAAGTTGTTCCTCTTGAGCCTTGAACCCTTTTCTTTTGCAGCAAACAAAGTTCACTAGTATCAGGCAATTGTTACCAACTCTTGGCATACCCTAAGCTAGATGGTACAACCCTTTGCATTGTCATTCCACACTTTTCTTAAAAGCCAAGTCAACTTGCAAAAAGAAGAGAACTCTTGTATCTGATAAAATCAACTCTTGTAAACCTTCAAAACAAGTTTTGCATATTTCCTTGAGCCAACAACACGAGCTATCAACTTCTCAAGCCTTCCAAAACACCAAAACACCATCTTCTTGCAAAACAGGGCAGCTTCTGCAGTTGCACCTCCATCTCACAAACCACTCGTGCGTTTTTCCCCAAACCTCTTCCAACCCACTCTATACAACCCACCTAAGTTATCCCAACCATTGGCCAGTGACTGTAACTCCATTTACACCCTTCACCATTTCTGATTTCAGCTTTTGCAGGTTGACTTCTACAAGCTTATTCAAGCAAGTTCAAAGCCAACTAAGCATTGGGGAAGGTCAGAGGAGGTTCAAGCAAGCTCACAAACATCTCAGGCCTCACTGAAAATCTCCACATTGCCATACTCGAGTTCAACTGAAACAAGTATTTTCCAACTTTCTATCTCTATTTAGGAATCATTAGGCTTAGGTTTGTGAATAAAAAATGTAGTACTCATTGCCCTTAAGCTGTACATATGCATAAATTTTATTTAAGTTAACTGTTTTGAGAGAATTTGATTGTTGAACTTTCTGAAAAAGTTAGGTTAGAAATTAGGGCCAGAGAAATTCTCTCTGGTCTTTGAGAGTTAGATTAAGTTCTTTACATGGTTGGAATCGTGTTGAAAAATGCTATAACTTGTGTGTTGTGAGTTTTTGCTTTAGAGCACGTATACAGGATTTCCAGATTTGAACATACCAGGCGCGCGTTTTTGTCACAAGGTTGGAGACGAAGCTGAGCATGGGCTGGGCCTATTTTGTTTCCAGTTTTGACACCCCCTGACTTGCTGTTTACACCCTCTTGGCCCATTGTTTTATATTTTTATATTTTTTTCATTTCTTTTTAGTTACTGATTTTATTTTATTTTTCTTAAACATAAAAAATACCAAAAACATTTTCATAAATTTTCACATTTTATTTTATTATTTTTATTATTTTTTAGACATAAAAATAATTATTAAATAGTATATACTTTTATTTTTATTATTTATATACTTAAACAATATTTTTCTAACATATTTTTATTTTTTTTGACATTTGTATATATTTTTTGTTTTATTGTACATAAATAAATAATACGTAATATATATATATATATATATATATATATATATATATATATATATATATATATATATATATATATATATATATATTCTTAAAACAAATTAGGGTTTCCACCCTTAATAAAAATAATCTTTTATTTTATTATTTTTGATGCATTAAATATTTTATTTTAACATACATAAAAATAATACAAAAACATTTTTTTGCATATTTATTTAATTGTCTATTTAAATATTTGCCTATTTATTATTTGAACAAAGAATTCAATTTGGTTGTAATAATCTTAGGGTTTTAATTTCTTGCAAATAATACCCTATTCAAAATTGTATCCCCCTCCCCATATCAATGTTGTAATAGGTTAGATTACTTTTACGCATTTATTGCTTTCAAATATGCCATGATAGAGATTAGGGTTTGTATGCAATATCCAAAATAAAAAAAAATAGCTAGACCTAATAGAATAATAGGGTTATTTTATTATTTGTTGGAATAGAATAGAAGGAAGGAAGCAGTAGAAAGAAATAAGGATTTGGAAGAGAACGTGAAGTTGATGGAAAAAGTGGAAAACAGCAAGAACGAAGATTCAACCCGGAATTTGTAGAGCGACCTTCAATCCAAGGTAAGGGTGGGGTTCTGAGTTTATAGTTGGGTTCAGGATGTTTGATATGTGGGGTTAGAGGTGATTGCTGTTTTGTTCTTGAATTGGATATGTATGATGATGTATGATGAAGATTTGATGAATTTTAGATGAATAATGATGTCATGATATTGTGTAATCGATGTAGTATTACAGGTTAATGTTAGGTGATGAATTACCATGATTATAATAAGGTTTGTAGGGATGTAACATGATTCTCGTAGTGTAAATACAGAGGAAAATGCATAATTTGTGCAGAATGTAACATGATGCATTGACCTCAAAGGCTATGTGTCGATACAAGGAGGATGAGAGACTCAAGATGAGTCGACACGAAGAGAGTATGCATCGATACATGATAGTTGCAAGACTCGGGATGAGTCGATCGGTGAGAAGCATGTGTCGATACATGCTGTGTTTGAGACCAGGATAAGTCGATCCATAAGGAGTATGTGTCGACTCATGTTGTGCAGATGAAGCAGTACGCGTCGATCCATAAGGTTTTTTGTTGACCCATGATGACTGATTTTTGATAGATTCAGTTTTAAATTGCTGTAACTGGAGTTTTAGGATGCTGTTTGAGATGTCGTTCGAAGCGTTGACTAGCTAACTCGATGAACTTTATTCTAGGTGATTAAAATAATGGATAAGAAGTGTAATCCTAGTAACTAATTTAGGATCTAGAATTAATTCCCGTGTTGGTCGTTGTGCTGGTTTTTGGACAGAATGATGAGTAGGAGATGTTTAGAGGCTGCTGTTAGAATTATGACAGTAGGATTAGTGACAGTAACGAAGTAAAACTACAGAATAACATTATGGATTACTGTAGTATTAATATACAACTGAGTTATTAGTGAGATGTTGTGATTAAGGTTGTGTTTGATAATTATGATGAACAAATGACGTTTGATACATAAATGATGTTTAATAAATAATTTTGATGATTTGAGATGTTGTTATTTTGAGATGTTAATTGAGATGTTTTGAGATGTTTTGATATGATTTGATATGTTGTTATTTTGAGATGTTAATTAAGATGTTTTGAGATGATAATTTGAGATGTTTTGATATGAAAATTTGAGATGTTTTGAGATGATTTGAGATGTTGTTGACTTAGGTGTTATCATTAAATTCATGGTTGTGTCGCATACATTGCATTTTTTGAGATGGAGCTTATGCTCGTTGAGATGGTCTGGATTGACAAATTTTGAGATGAAGGTTATGCCTTGTTGACGCCTCTATTAATTGGCAGATTTTTGAAATGGGAGTCCTGCTCCAATGGTACCACATGCATTTGCATTGTATTGAGTCGCATTATAAGAGTGAATGATAAAGTGTATTTTGATGTTGATTAATGTGTATATACACTGTGATTGATGTTGATTATGAGATGAGAAGTGGTGATGTTATTGATCTAATTTAATATATTAATTATCACGCGCTTTATTATTTTGTTAGATATCTCACCCCTTCTGTTTGAATGTTGCCCTTATGTTTGTAACGTGCAGGTAATCGAGAGTGAAGGATGTATTCCTTCAATAGTTCGAGTCGGGGTCATTGCTCTGATATGTAACACTCGGGGGGATGAACGCTTGCTGTTTTGATTATTGATTTTCAGTTGTTGAACTTTAAATTGATTATTATTAAATATGTGATGTTTCGAAGTTGTTGTTTTGTTGTTAGATATGTTATTAAGAATTCTGTTGCGTAGATGTTGATTTATTTGATTAAAGATGTTATGTTGATGGTTCATCCGATGTTTGAAAAAGTGTTATATATCCACGACGAATGCAATGAATTTGTTAAAAGAATTTGTGACGTCCCAATTCGGTTGCATGTTTGAATTTTATAACTCTGATTTATCTTGCATAATTGCTTGGGGTAGAATTAGGGTGTTACATTGATTGTTGTTGTTCTCTTGCTTGAGGAAAACTCCGTGAGGAATATAGTCTAAGAACTTCAACTATCCATGGCTCTACTGAGGGGTTATCTCTGGATTGGAGAGATGAAAGTTTATTGTATTCTGGTGGAAATCCAGGCTTCGCAGTAATTTGTTAGGGAGAATTAAATTAACTGCTATCTGGAAATGTATTAGAAAGAGCCTGTGTAGGGCTGCTTCAAGATGAGCCTATGTTAGACTGTATCTGGATGTTGAGAAGGAACCCGTGTAATATTTCTTCAGGGTGATCATGTAGATAGTTTTCCTGTATGGTTTCAGGTGTTAATCTACAATCAGTCATTCACAGATAGTTGTCTTGTCTGGTTTCAGGTATTAATCCGGATTTGGAAAATTTGTCGGTCGTCCACAGATAGTTGGCCTGGCTTGTTACATGTATTAATCTGGAACTATGTTTTTGTTTGGTCGTTGAAATAGTTGTCATGTATGATTTCAGGTATTAGTCGTTGACCTTAGAGAAAGAAATATAGTTCTCCTGGCTTGTTACAAGTATTAATCTTCAATCTCTTCATATAGATAGTTTTCCTGGCTTGTTACAGATATTAATCCATAATCGATCATCCACATATAGTTGTCCTTGCTTGTTATAGGTATTAATCTGGGATTTGTTTTTCTAGTTACATATATAGCTTCCCCATCTGGTTTTGGGCATTAATCTGTAGCTTGCTGCTCTTGGTAGACCCGTCTTGTTTCGGGAGTTCATACCACTTGGTCGTGCAGATAGTTTTCCCGTCTGGTTTCAGGCATTAATCTTTAACCTATTGTAAAAGTTGATAGCATTTGTTTGTTGGCTAATTTAACCTGAAAAGGTAAAATCAGTTTCATGCGATGTCATGATGTATGAATTACATGATGATCCCAGAATAATTGAGATTATGATGTATGTATTTGTATGTACATGCCATGATGTATGAACATGTAATGTTGTTGCGAAGTATCTCTGTATGGGATAATAAATCCCTGACAGCTGCTGGGAAGCTGAAACCCGGACTGTTGAGTGAAGAAAGTGATTCTTCAATTTCCGTTGGCGATGATGAATGGTGATAATTTTGTTGGCGATTCCCTTTCTCTGCCGAGAATCTTCGACTTCTGTTTGAGAATGATTATGCCAAGGGGAAAAGCTCTGTTGAAATATTTCACCAATCTGGAGAAATAAACTCCGCTGAGGGACAAATTTCCGTAGCTAGAGAAATAAACTCTAATAGGGATAAGGTTTTATAAACTACTTGAGATTTACAAAACTTTGTTGCAGGAAGGTAAACTTCATAAATTGCTTGGGGATTCTGTTGGAATCCTGTTGGAGAATCTTGAGAAGCTTGGTGACTTCACTGGGGAATCTTCCTCAGATGTTAAAGCAGTAGTTTGGAGATTGTTGCTCGGTTGAGGATATGAGAACCTGGCACTGTTAGGCTGTATATAGACCTTGTAGTTGGATATCTCTGCCTCTGTACCGGTTGGAGAAGGTATCTGCTGGAGAAGACATTTGCGGGGATCTTGTGGATAGCCTTTAGATATTGTCTCGTTTCTTAAAGTCATTTGCAATTGTCTTTCTATTTTTAGGTGTATGTTTATAAGCAATAATCATATTCAAATGTATATGTTCAAAAATAAACATTGGACGTTTTCACACACAAAACAAAAAAATAAAAACAGAAGTTTGCAACTTTCAAAGGAATAATTTTGTATTTACTTGAATAAGCGTTTTTGTACAAGGAGACGAGCATTCTAGTAAGAGAATATCATCGTAAAAATGGAAATTACAAAAATAGTATACAAAGAAATACAACTATGTGAAATAATCCCATTGGGTTCCCATTCTACTATTTCCTTTATGTCTTTGAGAGTCTCATCCCTTTCGCTGCTTGTCCGAAGTTGATTGGATTGATTAGTATCGCTTGAGCTTGATAGTTGATACTGAAGATTGGTTGTAAGGTGATCCAACGGGAAATAGTTATACACTTTAAATCCCTAACTTTTGCCTGGACCACTGTGATGCGGTGGGAGAACTGACTTGAGGTTTTGCGTTTTTTGTTCGCAAATGTTTCAGTTTAGCAAGAGTCGCCATCGACTTTTATTTTATCCAAAAGGAAAGGTAAAAAAGCACAGGAAAGACCTTTGAGATTTTTTTTGGGTTCGGGGGGTAGATTATGAAAAGGGAAGGTGCTAGCACCCTTTTCATCCATGGTTTTCCATGGGCTCTTAGTTACTTGTTTTAGATCACTTGCTTTGCTTTTTTCAATTGTTTGAAATGGTGCTTTTGTGTGTGGTTTTGAAAGTATTTTGAAAAGAGGCCTTTGTTTGGGCAACCTTTGTAATGATTATTGTTTGAATGTATACAGAGGTGTTTGTCTTTTAAAAAATGTTTCAATGTTTGAAAGTTTGTTGGGAAATTGTTTTGAAATTGTGTATGTGTTTGTTTGAAAATAGCAAGGATGGTTTGCAAGAGATCAAGTAACTAGGAGTTGTCTACCCTATTCAAAATTCTTTCCTACACATTTTTATTCCTTTGATATTGTTGTTTTACCATTGTATTTGGTAAACAAACCTATCTTTGGATGTTAAATGGGACGGGCGTGGGTCATCGTATGACCATGATAGCAATGGTGCCAAGTATCTTAGCAAGTTTTTGAGGGACTAGATCATTTTTGTTTAGGCAACCAAGATAGCGTCATCGAGGGACTATGATCTTTTTGTTTCGTTTGGTTTTGCCAAGATACCTAGCATGTATACCATGGTCATGTTTTAAGGCAACAAAGTGGATGAAACCCTAGGGGTGTTGTGTGCAAGGTGTTGTCATTTTTCATGCATTTTTGTCTTGTGTTTAGTCATGCTATTTGTTTTGTTTTTTGGTTTTTGCATACAAAACCCTAATTTACTATCATGGCATATGAAAGCAATAAAATGCGTAAAGTAAATCTAGTCTATTACACAATATTATGGGAAGGGGGATACAAGTTTGAATAGGGGATATTTGCACAAAATAAAACCCTAATTTACTATTACAACCCAACTGAATTTATACAACAATAAATAAATAAGCAAGTATTTAAATTTGGAATAAATTGTAAATATGCAAAATGTTTTTGTATTAATTTTATGTATGTAAAATAAATTTATTTATGTCTTAAAATATAAGAAAATAATATTAATTATTTTTGGAAAGGGTGAAGAAACCCTAATTTTTGGTTTAGAATAAAATATACTTTATATTATTTATTTATTTATGTACAAAGAAATAATAAAAATAATATATAGAAAATGTTAAAAAATGAAATATGTGTGAAAATATTATTTTAAATGTATAAATAATAAAAATAAAAATATATAATATTTTTATATTATTTACAAATTTTTATTTAAGAAAATAAAGTATATTAACCTAATAATTTATTTGTTATGCAAAAAATAAAAAATATAAAAAAATGCAAAAAATAAAGAAAATATTTTTTGTGATTTTTAATGTTTAGAAAAAATAAATAAAAGTCAGAAATGTGGAATATTCAAGAAAATATGAAAAATAAAAGAAATGGGCCAAGGGGGTGCAAATAACAAAATGGGGGGTGCAAATAGAACCAAGCCCAAGGCGCCAGGCCCACTTCACTTCATCCCTGTCCTCTGAACAGAGCCAAACGCGTGCGCCCTGCAACTCAAACCTGTTCTCTCTATTGCTTGCATGAAATCAAAAATTTACAACATGAAAGTTATAGCATTTTCAATCACGATTCCAACCATATCCATTTTGTGACCTAACTCTCAAAGGACATAGAGAATTTTAATGGCCCTAAATTTTAACCTAAAATTTTCAGCATGTTCATCATCCAAATTGTCCTAGCTCAATTAATATAAATAAGAACTATGCATATCTACAACTCAAGCACATTAAAGACTACATTTTTGCTTCACAAACCTAAGCCTAAGGATGCCTAAATAAGGAGATAGAACTTTGAAAATTACCTTGTTCAGTCAAGTTTGAATATGGTAATGTAGCAACTTTGAGTGAGGCCTGAAGTTCTTTTGAGCATGCTTGAAGTTCCCTTGACCTTTCCCAATGCTTAGCTTGCTTTGAACTTGCCTGAATATCCCTGTAGAAGTCAAGCTGCAAAGCTTCAAAATGAAAATGGTGAAGTGTGAAAATAAGATTACAGTTGTTAGACAGGTGCTTGGATAGTTCAGGTGGGTTGCAGGGAATGTGTTTGAAGTGGTTCGAGGCAAAACGCACGAGCCAATTTGGTTTTTGAAGTGGTTCTGCAGATGATGCCCTGTTTGGGCAAGAACATGTGATTTTGTGTTTTAGGGTGTTTTAGAAGTTGGCAACTCGTGTTTCTGGCTTGAGACAATATGCTCAGATTGTTTGAAATGTTACCAAGACTTGGTTTTAACAGATGCAAAAGTTATGTTCACTTTTGCAAGCTTTCTTGTTTTTGAAGAAAAGGTGAGTTGACAAAGCTCAAAGCCTGTACATGCTAGCTCAAGGCCTTCTCAGAGTTGGTAAACCTTTTCTGATGTTTATGGATCTTGTTTGCTCAAAGTGTGCTTTATCAAAGTAGCAATGTAACCTTTTTGCCATTTTTGGATTAAACCCTTGTACAAAGTTTCAAAGAGCAAAACAATGCTATTAACCATTGTATTTGCATTCAATTTTGGAGTGTAAAAAGGATTAGGGCCTGTAATGCAAGTACAAACATGATTCAAACTGATTTGCAAGTTGTAACATGGTGCAAAATGCCTTGGACAAAAGTGAGAATTTTCCATTTTCATTCCTTCGATTCTCCCTAACCATAAATGATCTTGGAGAGTTCTTTGACATTTTGGAAAGCTTGTAACACGCTCTACAATCCATATTTGAAATGAATTTTGAGATTCCAATTGGAACTAGGTTAAAAGTTGCCATGAAGTTAGGTCAAAAATCTGCCTAAACTAGGGCAAAATTTCACTAAGTTAAATGTTTCATGGACCCTTATTCACTAAATCATAACTTGAGATACAAGCATATTTTGGGAAAACTTTGTGAGTTAAAGTTGTAGATTTTGTGGAGGACTACAAATTTCATGTTGGAAGTTTTCTTTGAATCCAATTGCATCATGGTGAAAAAGTTGGGAAAAAATAAGAAATTTTCATAACTTAAAAAATTTCTGTTATGAAAATTTTCAATCTTAAACCCTAATTTCCAAAATTAGGTTTCTTGGTGAACAAGTTTCATGTTTTGACACATCTTGATGAAAAATAACCCTTGGCACTTGATTTTGACCAAAAAGTCAAAATTTGACTTTTCAGTGTACAATTGATTTTTGATTAGTTGACTGGAAAATTCATCTGTCAATCCAATGCATTTGAGATCTTTTAAACTATGTGATTAGGTCAAGATGATGCCATTGAGTCCTTGAAACCTTGCTTGAACCCAATTTTCCACTGGCTAGGTTAAAAATCAGAAATTGCCCTTCTACAGTCAAAACCCTAAAAATGACCATTTTGCCCTTTTATTGATCTAATCAAATTTCTTGAGGAGTTGTGGTCCAAACTTGATCAAATGGTTCATATGAGTCTATAATGTTGATGTGGATCAAAAATTATGAGGTTTGACTGTAAATTGGCCACAATTGACTTTTTCCCCAATACAACTAATTTTTAGGTCAACTGTCCAATTGATTGGGCAAAAATTTGATTCAAGGCTTGAAACTTGGTATGAGCAATCTTAGAGGTCCAACATGAAGTATGGAAGTCACATGAGGCATTTTAAGTCCAAAAATCCCTGTGCAAACTCAAACCCTAATTTCAGGTCATCAGTGCAAGGAGATATCTTGAGCTGAGCAAACCCTAATCTGGTCTTGAGTCCAAGAAGTCTTGTGAGGAGAATCTTGATAAAATGAGAGGGAAAATTTTGGGGTACAACAACTGCCCCTGTTCAATCTTCTTGAACTTGAAGAGTTAGATTGGCGAATTATGCCATTCGTGACTCGAAGGTAAAAGATGATTGGACATTAGAGTGCCCGTAAATTTGCACTCGTCAAAACGTTGTTGAGGAAATGGGCTTAAAGATGCCATTTGGAGATGTGATAGAATCTTGTTGGAGATGGGCTTGTAGATGCCATCCAAGACTGTTTGTTGAATTGTATGTTGTAAGTCAGAAGAATAAGTATCAGAATGGTATCCGTGTTTGGAACATATCTGAATTGTATCTGGAGACTGAATCTGTATGAGCAATGGAATGGCGTACATGTCTGGAGCGTATCCGAGCCGTAACTGTATTTGATTCTGAATGAATAGTAGAATGACTTCCATGTCTGGAGTGTATCTGTATTGTATCTGAAGCTTTGAAATCTGAGTGAGCGACAGAAATGGCATCTGTGTTTGGAGTGTATCTGAGCTAGGGAAACATTTGAATAAGTGACAGAATGACAACCGTGTCTGGAGCGTATCTGGACTGTATCTGAAGTTGAGATCTGTATGATTTGCAGAATGACTTCTGTGTCTGGAGTGTATCTGAACTGTAACTGGGATCTGAATAAGTGACAGAATGACTTCCGTGTCTGGAGTGTATCTGAACTTGAAATTGATAGTTGAATCTGAATGAGAAATAGAATGGCTTCCGTGTCTGGAGCGTATCTAATCTGTATCTGATTGTTGAAGTCTGAATGAGTAACAGAATGACTTTCGTGTTTGGAGTGTATCCATACTGTATCTGAATAAGAGATCTGAATGAGTAACAAAATGACTTTCGTGTCTGAGTGTATCCGTACTGTATCTGAGCAAAAGATATGAATAAGCAATAGAATAGCATCCGTGTCTGGAGCATCTCTAAGCTGTATCTAAATTCTGTATTTGATTAAGCAATATAATAACATCCGTGTCTGGAGCATCTCTAAGTTGTATCTGAGCTTTGAATATGAATAAGCAATAGAATAACATCTGTGTCTGGAGCATCTCTAAGATGTATCCAAATTCTGTATTTGAATAAGCAATAGAATATCATCCGTGTCTGGAGCATCTCTAAGCTGTATCTGAGTTTGAATCTAAATAAGCAATAGAATAGCATCTGTTTTTGGAGCATCTCTAAGTTGTATCCGAATTCTGTATTTGAATAAGCAATAGAATAGCATCCGTGTCTGGAGCATCTCTAAGCTGTATCTGAGCTTTGAATCTGAATAAGCAATAGAATAGCATCTGTGTTTGGAGCATCTCTAATTTGTATCTGAATTCTTTATTTGAATAAGCAATAGAATAGCATCCGTGTATGGAGCATCTCTGAGCTGTATCATGATCGTATATTGGTAGCTTGTTAATCTTATCCTGAAAAGGGTAAAATGTTAGCTGAAACACAAAGTTATGTTGCATGAAATGTATGATGCAATATATGTGTTTTATCAATGTTTATGATATATGAGTGTAATGTATGCGCATGTAAGCTGATTGGCTGTATTGCCGAGGAAAATAAATCCTTGACGGCTGGAGATAATAAAACCCTTGATTGATGCCGGGGAAAATAAATTCTTGACCACTGCTGGAGATAATAAAACCCTTGACAAATTCTGTGGGGATGTGAGAATCCTTACTCGGCTGGGGAATAGGGAAAATTCTGATGATTTCTGCGTGGAATTAAGAATGAGAATCTTCAATCTCCTGGGGATTTGAATCCTTTGGGACTTCATGCTGGGGAGTCAAGAATGAGAATCTTCATTCTGTAGGGGATTAAAAATTCTGACAAATTCATGCTGGGGAGTAATGAAGACTCTGGAAACTTCATTGGGGAATCAAGAATGAGAATCTTCATTCTGTTGGGGAGTAAAAACTTTGTGGGGAAGAAGGCTTACTGCTGGAGAGTAAGTTCAGGACTCTGGGGGAAAAGCTTATTCCTGTTTGGAAAAAGTTTAGGAGTTTGGGTTGTATGCCACTCTACTGGGGAATTATCTTAGGTTGGGGATAGAAGTTAACTGTTATCTGGTTGATTCTCAGACTTCAAGATAACTTGCTGGGGAAATTGGGGGAAACTGAATGGTTCCCGCTGGGGATTGATAGTTGAAAATTTTACTCGACTGGGGAAGAAGGTTTCATCTCCGCTGAGGGTTTGTAGTTCAAAGTTTTTACTCCGCTGGGGATTGGGAGTTTGAAGTTTTTACTCCGCTGGGGATTGGGAGTTTGAAGTTATAACTCTGATGGGAATTAAGGGTTTGAAAATATAACTCTGTTGGGGACATGTATTTCAAGGTTTTGGCTCCGCTGGGGATATGGATGATGTACTGCAGGGGATTTCTCTTGGAATAGCCTGAAGACGTTTTCCCATACTTTCAACCTGTCAGTAATTATTCTTTCCCATTTCGTTTACTTGTAAACAGTGATTATATTCAAATGCATATGCTCATTAATAAATCATTGGACGTTTTCAAATAAAACACAGGTGTAAAAAAGAAGAAAAGGCAAATAGTTTTCTGCACTTTGAAGTATCTTTGTATTAACTTTGTGTAAGTATTTTGTACAAAGGAGACAAACATCCTAGTAAGAGAACGTTGTCATAAAAATGAGAAAAATTTATACAAAGAAAGATGGCTATGTGTAAAAATTCCACGGGGTTCCCATTCTGCTATAGCCTTCGTAACTCTGAATATCTTGTCCACTTGTTACTTCGTCCGAAGATGATTGAGTTGATCAGAAACCCGAAGCTTGTTTGTGAAGAGATTGTCTTTAAAGTGATCTGACGAGACATAGTCATACGCTTTAATTCCCTAACTTTTGCCTGGACCTCCCTTTCAGGTTTTCAACTTGCCGGGTGTACAAATTTTTTTATTTATCCCTAACATTTTCTTGAACCGCCCTTTTGGGTTTTCGATTCACCGGGATGCCCTTTTTTTCCCAAGTCGCCCTTTCGGGTTTTCAACTTGCCGGGTCATTTATGCGTAGTATCTTTTAACTATGTCTGCGTTCGCAGGGTGCGGCAGGTCGTCGCCGTCCATGGTGGTTAAGATCATTGCCCCACCAGAAAAGATGTTCTTGATCACAAATGGTCCTTCGTAGGTAGGAGTCCATTTGCCCCTGGGATCACTTTGTGGCAAGATGATCCGCTTGATTACAAGATCCCCGACTTGATATACCTGGCGTCTGACTTTCTTGTTGAAAGCCTTGATCATCCGTTTCTAATACGCCTGACCATGGCTAACAGCAGTAAGTCGCTTTTCATCAATCAAGTTAAGTTGATCAAGCCGGGTCTGAATCCAATCGTCTTCACTCAAACCATCATCTTTCATGATTCTCAAGGAGGGAATATGAACCTCGATGGGCAAAATAGCTTCCATGCCGTATACCAAAGAATAAGGTGTTGCCCCAGTTGATGTATGCGCCATGGTACGGTACCCGTGAAGAGCAAACGGTAACATTTCATGCCAGTCCTTGTAGGTGACTGTCATCTTTTGTATGATCTTCTTGATATTTTTGTTCGCAGCTTCGACAACACCGTTCATCTTTGGCCAATAGGGAGATGAATTGTGATGTTGAATCTGGAATTGCTCACACAAGGCGGTGATCATAGTGTTGTTAAGGTTTGTACTGTTGTCGATGATGATCCTTTCGGGGATGCCATACCGGAAAATGAGGTTCTACTTGATGAAGCGGGCAACAACATTCTTTGTGACAGATGCGAAGGAAGGTTCTTCGACCCACTTGGTAAAGTAATCAATGGCCACTAGAATGAAGCGGTGTCCATTGGATGATGTAGGCTTGATCTCTCCAATCATGTCGATTCCCCACATAGCGAAATGCCAAGGAGCTGTTAAGACATTGAGAGGAACTGGAGGTATATGTACCTTGTCCGCATAAATTTGACATTTATGGCATGTTCGGGAATGTTGATAGCAGTCAGCTTCCATGGTAGACCAGTAATAGGATGCCCGTAGAATCTTCTTAGCCATCGTATGCCCGCTAGAGTGAGTGCCAAATGTACCATTGTGCAGTTCAGCCATGATCTGTTCAGCTTCAATCTTGTCCACACAACGGAGCAGAATGCAATCATGATTGCCCTTACACAGGATACCATTGCTCAAGAAGAACTTAGCTGAGAATATCCTTAAGAACTTTTTGTCATTGACTGAAGCTCCTTTTGGGTATTCTTGAGCCTCGAGATACCTTTTGACTTCATGGAACCAAGGTCGGTCCACTACTTCTTCGGTATTAATCTCGTGACAATGTGCAGGTTCGTCCATCCGTTCAATGGTGATTTGGGGAGCCTCATTATCCCAATTAAGTTTAAACATGGATGACATTGTAGCTAGAGAATCTGCTAGCTAATTTTCTTCTCTTGGGAAGTGCTCAAAGTTAATCTGCTTGAAATAAGGTAGCAATGTCAAGACATGTTCTTTGTAAGGGATGAGGTTTGGATGCTTAGTATCCCACTCTCCTTTGATCTGAATGATAACTAAATATGAGTCCCAAAACATGATCAAGGATTTGATTCCCAAGTCTATGGCAGCCTTGAGACCAAAGATACAAGCTTCATACTCGTCCATGTTGTTGGGGCAGTTAAAGCAAATCCTGTCTGTGAAAGGAGTATGGCAACCTTCTGGAGAAATGAGTACCGCGCCGATACCGTTGCCAAGTGCATTAGAGGCACCATCAAAGTACAGGGTCCATCGGGATCCTTGTTCAGGTCCGTCATATGGTCTAAAACCTTCAACATTGTCCAATGTCATAATGTCCTCGTCAGGGAAGTCAAACCTCATGGATTTGTAATCTTCGACAGCTTGATGAGCCAGATGATCGGCTAGCACACTTCCCTTTATAGCTTTTTGGGTTGTGTACTGTATGTCGTATTCTGTTAGGATCATCTGCCATCTAGCTATTCTTCCAGATAGAGCAGGTTTCTCAAAGATGTACTTGATCGGATCCATCTTAGATATTAGCAAAGTGGTATGAGTCAACATATATTGCCTTAGCCGGCGAGCAGCCCATACCAAAGCGCAACAAGTTTTCTCGAGTAGTGAGTATCGGGTCTCACAGTCGGTAATCTTTTTGCTAAGGTAATAAATGACATGCTCTTTTCGGCCATACTCGTCATGTTGGCCCAGTACGCACCCCATTGAATTCTCTAGGACAGTCAAATACATGATTAGAGGTCTTCCTTCGACGGGAGGCATCAAGATGGGAGGTTCTAGCAAATACTCCTTGATTTTATCGAAAGCAACTTGACAGTCATCATTCCATTTAACCACCTGATATTTCTTCAACAGCTTGAAGATTGGTTCACGGGTAGATGTTAGGTGAGAAATGAACCTTGAAATGTAGTTTAGGCGTCCCAAGAAACCTCTGACCTCCTTCTCAGTGCGAGGAGCAGGCATTTCTTGTATAGCTTTGACTTTGGCAGGATCAACCTTGATGCCTTTGTTGATGACAATGAAACCTAAGAGTTTACCGGACCAGACTCTGAAGGTGTATTTGTTAGGGTTTAGTCTGAGCTTGTACTCCTTCAACCTGACAAACAACTTTTGCAAATGATCTAGGTGTTCTTCTTCAGTTTGTGATCGGTCTATCATGTCATCTACGTAGACCTCTATCTCATGATGTATCATATCATGAAACAAAGCTACCATGGCGCGTTGATAGGTTGCCCCAGCATTCTTCAGTCCGAATGGCATCACTTTGTAGCAGAACGTACCCCACTGTGTAACAAAAGTAGTTTTATCCATGTCTTCAGGTGCCATTTTGATCTGTTTGTACCCTGAAAATCCATCCATGAAAGAAAATACCTTGTGTTGAGTTGTGTTGTCAACCAAGGTGTCAATGTGCGGAAGTGGAAAGTCATCTTTAGGGATGGCCCTATTTAACTCTCTGTAATCCATGCACATTCTCACTTTGTCGTCCTTCTTAGGCACGGGCACAAGGTTAGCAACCCATTATGGATAGGAAGTAACAGCAAGAAATCCAGCATTGAACTGCTTCATAACTTCAGCTTTGATATTTTCTGACATGTCAGGCCTCATGCGGCGGACCTTCTGTTTAACTGGTGGACAGTCTTCTCTTGTGGGTAGATAGTGAACCACAATATCTGTATCGAGTCCTGGCATGTCTTCGTAGGACCAGGAGAAGATCTCAACATATTCATGTAACAGCTGAATCAGGCGTTCTTTGACACTTGGCTCTAGGTTGGCACCCACTCTAACTTCTTTTCTGTCTTCCTCAGTTCCCAAGTTGATTTTCTCTAACAGCTCTTCATGAGGTAGAATAGCCCTCTCTTCCTATTGTAGCAGTCTAGCCAATTCTCCCGGCACCTCACAATCTTCCTCACCTTCGTATTCGACATGGTAGACCAGATCTTCAGAGTCACTGAAGGCCATAGCAGAATGGTTACCCATGGAATCCGGAATAGAAGGGTACCTGCATTTGTGAGTGTGGGTGTGTGTAAGGGATAGCCACCTTTAAACAAATAAAATGTAAAAACAAAAATAATGAACACAAAAGTTTATATGTGAAAACGTCCATGATTCATTAAAATGGCATATGAAGATGAAAAATCAAACCCTTACAAATGGACCTATGTTCCTCGGGTAAGGCACACGGTTAAAAGTGTACGAATTTTTTGAGAATTATTACAAACCAACAGAAATGTTTGAAAGATAAATTACTGCGGTATGAAAGTAATCAGAACAAAGTCTTTTGCTTCCCAATTACACAGTCCTCCGTCCACAGTAGGGAAAATCCAGTCTTCCAAGTTGCTCTCTTCTTCACTATCCTCCAAAGCATTGAATCCATGATGGGTGATCTTAACTGGTGGCCCTCCAGCACGGGAGCGGCGCACAACGTTTTGACTAGCGGAAGTGAAACCCAAGCCGAATTTGTCCGATTTAAAAGGAAAATCTGGAAGTTTCCCCCATATTGTGCTTCCTCCTTCTTCAATCACAACCTTTGCATCTTTTAAAGAAGACATCTGAGGAGGAGGTCTTGTAGTCACAAGGGTTGAGGACATTGCCTTGGTCACTGCCATCTCTTCAGAAACTTCTTCAAAGTGTTGGAAAGGGGTCTCGATGAACTCGCCATCCAATTCTGCATAGCGGAAAGAATTTAGATGGCTTATCATGTATTCCTCTTCGCCATGAACAATTATAATTTTCCCCTGGACAGGGTACTTGAGCATTTGATGCAGAGTGGAAGTGATGGCTCCAGCATTGTGAATCCAAGGTCTTCCCAATAAGCAAGAATAGGAAGGACGGATGTCCATCACGTAGAATGTGGAGTTGAAGGTTTCAGTTCCCACTTTAATCGGGATTTCCACCTCCCCGTGGACCATCCTTTTAGAACCATCAAAGGCTCTGACAATGATGTTGCTGGGTTTCAGGATTAAGCCTTTAAAATCCAGTCTATCCAAAGCTTTCTTCGGCAAGACGTTCAGCGATGAACCAGTTTCTACCAGTACGTGTGCTAGAGTAGTCCCTCTGCATTCCACCGAGACATGCAAAGCGTCATTATGTTTTCTCCCCTTGGAGGTCAAGTCTGCATCGGAAAATCCTAGACCATTGTCAGCTATTAAGCTAGCTACACATTCCTGGAACTGATCCGCGGAGGTTTCCTGTGGCACGTGGGCCGTCTTCAAAAATCTTATCAGATCCTTAGCACGAGCCTCTGAACAAAGTAGCAGGACCAACATAGAGATCTTTGAGGGGGTTTGCCCCAGTTGTTCCATAATATCATAATCGCTTTTCTTGATTATTTTCAAAATCTCTTCCATTTCTTTTTGAGAGGTTTCAGGGATGACTAATGGCTGAGTCCTCATCCTGACAGGCTCTTCTTGGATCCCTTTCCCTCTATCATCAGCAGTAGCATAAGGGACCACTTCAGGAGTTACAACTTCTTCAATAATTGGAGTTCTCGCAGATATGTTTACCGATCCAGGGGTAACCTTAAGAGCACCTGAGGGTCCAAAGATTGCCTTTGGAGGGGCAATATCTGGAGAGAAAATTCTTCCACTGTGGGTGATTTTACTCATTCCAGCAATGTTTCCAATGTCGGAAGTATCTTCATCAGAACTCTCTTCAGTTGATTCAATCTTTTTAACACCGTGGTAATAGATCTCTCCACCATAGTTCCACGGTATTGATTTGTTGGACTTGTATGGGACGGGCCCGGGCATGGTTATCTTCAAAGGTGAAGTCTTCGGAGGGGATGTAATCTTAACAGGTCTTTTGGAGACCTTGGAAAGATTGGGGATATGGTTATTATAGAAACATCATTGACAGGAGTCAGTGTAACAGGAGTCTTTTCAAAAAGGATTTCTTGGTTATCCATTAGGACCTGGATGCCTAACTTCAACAATGGACAGTCGGCTGGTAAGGATGAACAAAGGCATCAATCTTCTTCACAACCTGGGAAAATCCCAGCCTTCAGCAAATTCAACTTGATTATCGGTAGCGGAGTCATCAAATCATCAACAGTAGCAACAAAAATATCTTCTTCAACAGCATGGACATTGTGGCCATGCTTTGGCATCGGAGCAGAGATTACATTCGGCTTTTTAGGGGCGTCGAATTCAACTTCTTTAGCATGTATTTAATCCTGAATCTTATTCTTGAGGGCCCAACAATTATTGGTGTCGTGCCCTAGACTTTCTGAGTGGTACGCGCACCTGGCGTTGGGATGGTAGTGTGGTGACGAAGTGTTAGGGTTTTTAGGGGCCTCCCTTAGCATGGACATGTTCAACTTAAAGATATGAGGTAAAACTTGAGCAGGAGTCATGTTTATCTTGGTAAATTTCCTTACAGGCCTTTCCACCCTTTGCTGGTTATTCCTCGGCTGATCACTTCTCGGATGATTGTTTCTCGGTTGGTCTGACGCAGACTTCTGAATCATAACTGCCCCTACAGTTGGTCATCTTTCGACTCTTCCTTGACCTCTTTGGGAATAGACAGCTGATACTTCTTTCTTTGCTGGAAAAGTCTTTTTGATGGCAGCGGAAGCAGATGCATCTTTTTGAATTTTCCCGCTTTTTATGTCGGCTTCAACTCTCTCACCAGTTAGAATCAGCTCAGTAAACCCCGCAGACAAACTTCCAATCAGGTGATTAAAGAAGGGCCCTGACAGAGTCCCCAAGAACATATCCAGAAGCTCCCTCTCAGATATAGGTGGTTGTACTCGTCCCGCCAAGTCTCTCCATTTCTGGGCATACTCTTTGAAACCTTCATTTGAGACCATGCCCATACTCTGTAATTTAGTACGGGTTGGTGCTAAGTCCGCATTGTATTGGTACTGTTTGTAGAAGGCGGCCGCCAAATCTTCCCAATTATGCACATCGGACCTCTCCAACTGGTAAAACCAATCCAGCTGCGTCCCCGACAAACTGTCCTGGAAGAAATGGACCCACATGTCTTTGTAAGAAGAATGTGGTTGGATTTTCCTGACATAAGATCGTAGGTGCATCTTGGGACAAGACACCCCATCGTACTTAGAAAACAGAGGTACCTTGAATTTAGGAGGGATCACAATTCCAGAGACCAGCCCTAGTTCCTCAAAATCCGGCCCAGGCACTCTCTGTACCTCCATAGCTGCCAGACGTTATTCCAAGTTCTTGTATTTGTCATCTGCAGGAGGGTACTGCTGTTCAGAATAGTCTTCATCCTCTTCTTCTTCTTCTTCCTCAGACTCAGATGGCACTGCAACTCCCTTTCCTTTTCCCACCCCTTCATCAGATGTTGAGGGGAAATCCAGGACCCTTCTGGCTTGACCTTCAAATCTTCTACCCAAGGTAGCCACACCAACTCTCTTCTTTTTCTTTTTCTCTTTTTCCTTCTCTAGTAAGGTCTTGAGCTCCTCCTGCCCCTTGGCTAAGTTCAGAAGTAGCTGTTGAAACTGTGAATTTTGCGCATGTAAGTCTTTAACCGTCTGCTCAATATCCATCTTGCTGAAATAAACAGCAGAGAGATAAAGAAACCTGGTGTGAAGACCTGTTTATTCATATGATGAATGATATGTATTCATGTAATGCATTCAAGGATTCAAAAATTCAACTTTGTTTTAAACAAAAAAGGAACACACGTCATATTAATTAAGATAGAATTTGTTAGTACATCAATGCCCCATGGGCAAAATAATACAAAATTCTAAGGTAAAAAGATGTTGCGCATCCTCTTTGGTGCAATGTAGGTGTTGAGAGTCTGCTCTTCGTGAAGTTGACGAGTAATTTCCAAAACCTTCTTCTCACTTGCGTAGAATTGGGCTTAGAAAGTGTCGCGCTCTCCCTTGAGCTGTATCCAACTCCTTTGTAAATCTTCGAGTGATGTTGGCATGTCAGGATGTAGGAGGGTGTATGGAACCTCTCCTTCCATAACATGCTCTATAATCGCAGGTAGAATGTAGGGGTAAGGCATCATAAGACTTTGGGCGCGGGTTCGTACCCACTTCAGGTAAGGCTCAATAGGGATGGAATTCTTGTGTCCCAGAGTCTTATTGTCCACTTTGTTGGGCATTCTCCAAGCTCAGATGAACCTTTGTCGTAGTCTTTGATCGTCGTTGTCGAAGTAGAAAACCAAACCTTGAATCAGCATGTCATGTGGGCCATCCCTTCGGGCATAACCAAATTGTCTCAGAGCCAAGCAAGGGTTATAGGTAATGACTCCCCTAATTCCAAGCAGAGGTACATTAGGGAATTCCCCATAACGGTCAATGATGATGACATTCTCTTTTGATCGAGAACACCAATGGATATCTGAATGTGTAAGGGTCATCAACCGTTGTGACCACCTCAAACCTTGCTCATTCTTCAAAAATGATTGAGGAAGATGAGAAATAAACCATCTTTCCAGTAGAGGAGTGCAACACATGAGAACACCTCTTTTCCTCATTGTACGAGTGTGAAAAGAGTGGAGGATATCCCCAAGCAATGTAGGCACCGGGTTGCGAGCCATGAAGATTTTGACAGCACTCACATCTATAAGCTGGTCAGGGTTTGGGAACAAAACCAACCCATATATGAGAAGAGCTACAATCTCCTCAAAAGCTTGTAAGTCCAATGAATTCCAGCAGCTTTGGGCCTTCTCAAACAGAAAATTTTCCAAGAAACCCTTGACACCACTTCTAGTGTCCCAATGGCCTATGACATTAGATGGTTGCAAGTGAAGGGCTTGAGCAACATCTTTAGGCTTTGGATCTCTTTCCGTACCATTAAAAGGTAGTCGATGGAGAATAGGAATCCTCAAGAGTTGAGAAAATTCCTCCAAAGTAGGCACAAGCTGGTAATCAGTAAATGTGAAGCAGTGGTGTAGGGGTCAAAGAATTAGAAGAGAACTTTCACCATGTCTTCCTCAGTGTTGGTGTTGACTAAGTTGAGAAGACGACCATGCCTCTCGGTGAATGGAGAATTCTCAGGAATCCTTGAAGCTAGCTCCTTGAGTTGAGGAGGAATTCTTACAAGCTTGACTTGGATAGTTTTCCTGCGAAGTGAATCCATTACCTACAAAACAGGAACAAAGATGAAGATCCAAAATCCTTGAAATGGTTAGTGGATGCATATGATGCTTCATGATGTTATGATGTTATGCACAAGTATATATGTACAAACAAATCACACAAGTTCCTAGTTTCAGGCTTGCATGGGGTTTCATAGGTAATTACCCTCTTGAAGTTTAGCTGGCTCAACCTGTCCTAGAAATAGTAACTGAGTTCTAAGGAGCTCAATATCACTGGATTGTTTTCTATGTTCATTGTTTCAGTTTAGCCACTTTACTGGAGAACAAAATATTCCAAGAAAACAACCCTCAATGAGTGTAGTATCGAGTATCTACCAACTTCAGACTGCACCAAAGCCGGCCATCTCACTACATCCTAAAAGGCCAAGTTGGTCAAGTAAACGTTCTAAAAGTCCATTAGTGCTTCATGACATCACTCAGCGGCCCCGTATTCTCTTTGATTAACTCAAAGGCTACCGGTACCCACAAATATGTCGCACTAACATAGCTATTGCTTAGACCATGTCTGTATACCCCGCACAGTTTCCACAACGTATTGCTATTTACCTATGAATGTTTCTCAAATCCGGGTAGAGGATTCAAACTTAAACAATAGAACCAAAGTGTAAAGCATACAAGTCAAGCAAGATAAGCATGTAAAGGTGATCTAAAACCATAAGGTAACCCCACTTTTATAATTATCCCCAGCAGAGTCACCAGTTCTGTGATGCGGTGGGAGAACTGACTTGAGGTTTTGCGTTTTTTGTTCATAAATGTTTCATTTTAGCAAGAGTCGCCACCGACTTTTATTTTATCCAAAAGGAAAGGTAAAAAAGCACAGGAAAGACCTTTGAGATTGTTTTTGGGTTCGGGGGGTAGATTATGAAAAGGGAAGGTGCTAGCACCCTTTTCATCCATGGTTTTCCATGGGCTCTTAGTTACTTGTTTTAGATCACTTGCTTTGCTTTTTTCAATTGTTTGAAATGGTGCTTTTGTGTGTGGTTTTGAAAGTATTTTGAAAAGAGGCCTTTGTTTAGGCAACCTTTGTAATGATTCTTGTTTGAATGTATACAAAGGTATTTGTCTTTTAAAAAATGTTTCAATGTTTGAAAGTTTGTTGGGAAATTGTTTTAAAATTGTGTATGTGTTTGCTTGAAAATAGCAAGGATGGTTTGCAAGAGATCAAGTAACTAGGAGTTGTCTACCCTACTCAAAAGTCTTTCCTACACATTTTTATTCCTTTGATATTGTTGTTTTACCATTGTATTTGGTAAACAAAACTATCTTTAGATGTTAAACGGGACGGGCGTGGGTCATCGTATGACCATGATAGCAATGGTGCCAGGTATCTTAGCAAGTTTTGAGGGACTAGATCATTTTTGTTTAGGCAACCAAGATAGCGTCATCGAGGGACTATGATCTTTTTGTTTCGTTTTGTTTTGCCAAGATACCTAACATGTATACCATGGCCATGTTTTAAGGCAACAAAGTGGATGAAACCCTAGGGGTGTTGTGTGCAAGGTGTTGTCATTTTTCATGCATTTTTGTCTTGTGTTTAGTCATGCTATTTGTTTTGTTTTTTGGTTTTTGCATACAAAACCCTAATTTACTATCATGGCATATGAAAGCAATAAAACACGTAAAGTAAATCTAGACTATTACACAATATTATGGGAAGGGGGATACAAGTTTGAATAGGGTATATTTGCACAAAATAAAACCCTAATTTACTATTACAACCCAATTGAATTTATACAACCATAAATAAATAAGCAAGTATTTAAATATGGAATAAATTGTAAATATGCAAAATGTTTTTGTATTAATTTTATGTATGTAAAATAAATTTATTTATGTCTTAAAATATAATAAAATAATATTAATTATTTTTGGAAAGGGTGAAGAAACCCTAATTTTTGGTTTAGAAGAAAATATGCTTTATATTATTTATTTACTTATGTACAAAGAAATAATAAAAATAATATATACAAAATGTTAAAAAATGAAATATGTGTGAAAATATTATTTTAAATGTATAAATAATAAAAATAAAAATGTATAATATTTTTATATTATTTACAAATTTTTATTTAAGAAAATAAAGTATATTAACCTAATAATTTATTTGTTATGCAAAAAATAAAAATAAAAAATATAAAAAAATGCCAAAAATAAAGAAAATATTTTTTGTGATTTTTAATGTTTTGAAAAAATAAATAAAATTCAGAAATGTGGAATATTCAAGAAAATATGAAAAATAAAAGAAATGGGCCAAGGGGGTGCAAATAACAAAATGGGGGTGCAAATAGGACCAAGCCCAAGGCGCCAGACCCACTTCACTTCATCCTTGTCCTCTGAACAGAGCCAAACGCGCGAGCCCTACAACTTAAACCTATTCTCTCTATTGCTTGCATGAAATCAAAAATTTACAACATGAAAGTTATAGCATTTTCAATCACGATTCCAACCATATCCATTTTGTGACCTAACTCTCAAAGGACAGAGAGAATTTTAATGACCCTAAATTTTAACCAAATTTTTTTAGCATGTTCATCATCCAAATTCTCCTAACTCAGTTAATATAAATAAGAACTATGCATATGTACAGCTCAAGCACATTAAAGACTACATTTTTGCTTCACAAACTTAAGCCTAAGGATGCCTAAATAAGGAGATAGAACTTTGAAAATTACCTTGTTCGGTCAAGTTTGAATATGGCAATGTAGCAACTTCGAGTGAGGCCTGAAGTTCTTTTGAGCTTGCTTGAAGTTCCCTTGACCTTTCCCAATGCTTAGCTTGCTTTGAACTTGCCCGAATATCCCTGTAGAAGTCAACCTGCAAAGCTTCAAAATGAAAATGGTGAAGTGTGAAAATGAGGTTACAGTTGCTGGACAGGTGCTTGGATAGTTCAGGTGGGTTGTAGGGAATGTGTTTGAAGTGGTTCAAGGCAAAACGCACGAGCCAATTTGGTTTTGGAAGTGGTTCTGCAGATGATGCCCTGTTTGGGCAAGAACTTGTGATTTTGTGTTTTAGGGTGTTTTAGAAGTTGACAACTCGTGTTTCTGGCTTGAGACAATATGCTGAGATTGTTTGAAATGTTACCAAGACTTGGTTTTAACAGATGCACAAGTTATGTTCACTTTTGCAAGCTTTCTTGTTTTTGAAGAAAAGGTGAGTTAACAAAGCTCAAATCTTGTACAGGCTAGCTCAAGGCCTTTTCAGAGTTGGTAAACCTTTTCTGATGTTTATGGATCTTGTTTGCACAAAGTGATCAGGTTCAATGCTCAAGATAAACAAAATTGCATAAAGTGTGCTTTATCAAAGTAGCAATGTAACCTTTTTGCCATTTTTGGATTAAACCCTTGTACAAAGTTTCAAAGAGCAAAACAATGCCATTAACCATTGTATTTGCATTCTATTTTGGAGTGTAAAAAGTATTAGGGCCTGTAATGCAAGTACAAACATGATTCAAACTGATTTGCAAGTTGTAACATGGTGCAAAATGCCTTGGACAAAAGTGAGAATTTGCCATGTTTCATTCCTTCGATTCTCCATAACCATAAATGATATTGGAGAGTTCTTGGACATTTTGGAAAGCTTGTAACATGCTCTACAATCCATATTTGAAATGAATTTTGAGATTCCACTTGGAACAAGGTGAAAAGTTGCCATGAAGTTAGGTCAAAAATCTGCCTAAACTAGGGAAAAATTTCACTAAGTTAAAAGTTTCATGGACCCTTATTCACAAAATCATACCTTGATATCCAAGAATCTTTTGGGAAAACTTTATGAATAAAAGTTTTAGATTTTGTGGAGGACTATAACTTTCATGTTGTAAGTTTTCTTTGAATCCAATTGCATCATGGTGAAAAAGTTGGGAAAAGTTGGGAAAAAATAAGAAATTTTCATAACTTAGAAAATTTCTAAGTTATGAAAATTTTCAATCTTAAACCCTAATTTCCAAAATTAGGTTTCTTGGTGAACAAGTTTCACGTTTTGACACATCTTGATGAAAAATGAGCCTTGGCACTTGATTTTGACCAAAAAGTCAAAGTTTGACTTTTCAGTGTACAGTTGATTTTTGATCAGTTGACTGGAAAACTCATCTGTCAATCCAATGGATTTGAGATCTTTTAAACTATGTGATTAGGTAAAGATAATTCCATTGAGTCCTTGAAACCTTGCTTGAACCCAATTTTCCATTGGCTAGGTTAAAAATCAGAAATTGCCCTTCTACAGTGAAAACCCTAAAAATGACCATTTTTCCTTTTTGATGATCTGATCAAATTTCTTGAGGAGTTGTGGTCTAAACATGATCAAATGGTTCATATGAGTCTATAATGTTGATGTGGATAAAAAATTATGAGGTTTGACTGTAAATTGGCCATAGTTGACTTTTTCCCCAATACAGCTTCTTTTTAGGTCAATTGTCCAATTGACTGGGCAAAAATTTGATTCAAGGCTTGAAACTTGGTATGAGCAATCTTAGAGGTCCAACTTGAAGTATGGAAGTCACATGAGGCATTGAAAGTCCAAAAATCCCTGTGCAAACTCAAACCCTAATTTCAGGTCATCAGTGCAAGGAGATGTCTTGAGCTGAGCAAATCCTAATCTAGTCTTGAGTCCAAGAAGTCTTGTGATGAGAATATTGATAAAATGAGAGGGAAAATTTTGGGGTACAACAACCGCCCTTTCGGGGTTTCACTCCGCCGGGATACCCTTTTTTGCCCAAGTCACCTTTTCAGGTTTTCAACTTGTCGGGTGTATATATTTTTTCATATATATCCCTAATTTTTTCCCAAACCCTTTCGATTCGCCGGGATGCCATAATTTTTTACCTAGGCCAGTCGACCTAGCGAGTCTTTGTTTATGCGTAGTATCTTTTAACTATATCCGCGTTTACCGGGTGCGGAAGGTCGTCATCGTCCATAGTGGTTAGGATCATGGCTCCACTAGAGAATATGTTCTTGATTACAAATGGCCCTTCGTATGTGGGAGTCCATTTGCCCATAGGATCACCTTGTGGCAGTATAATGCGCTTGATTACTAGGTCACCATCCTGATATACCTGACGTTTGACCTTCTTGTTAAAAGATTTGATCATACGTTTTTGGTACATCTGACCATGGAAGACAGCCGCAAGCCTCTTCTCGTCAATCAATTTTAACAGTTCAAGTCGAGTCTGGACCTATTCGTCCTCATTCATCCCTACATACTTCTTCATTTTTAGGGAAGGGATTTGGATTTCAATGGGTAGGACAACTTCCATACCGTACACCAAAGAGAATTGAGTTTCCCCTGTTGATGTGCACATTATGGTGCGGTTGCAATGAAGAGAAAATGGTAACTTCTCATACCAATCTTTATGTCACCATCATTTTCTGTATGATTCTCTTGATATTTTTGTTAGAGCTTCAACAACGACATTAATCTTTGTCCGGTAGGGAGAAGAGTTATGATGCTGAATCTTGAATTGCGTGCAAAGCTCGGTGATCATAGTGTTGTTGATATTGGTACCATTATTTGTAACAATTATTTCTGGGATACTGTACCGACTGATAAGGTTATGTTTGATGAATCGGGACATAACGTTCTTGGTAACAGAAGAAAATGAAGCTGCCGCGACCCACTTCGTGAAGTAATCAATGGAAACCAGGATGAAGCGGTGTCCATTAGAAGTCGTATGTCTGATTTCCCCAATCACGTCGATTCCCCACATTGAGAACGTCCACGGAGCAGTCAATACGTTCAGAGGAGTCGAAGGAATATGTATCTTGTCAGCATAGATATGGAATTTGTGACAAGTCCGTGAATGCTGATAACAGTCTATTTCCATGGTGGACCAATAGTATCCTGCCTGTAAGATCTTTTTAGCCATTGAATGTCCACTGGAATGAGTGCCAAAGGTACATTCGTGTAAGTCTGCCATAATCCTTTCTGCCTCACTCTTGTCTACACACCGAAGCAAGGTAGAATCATGATTGCGCTTGTAGAGGATCCCGTTACGGAGGAAGAATTTGGCAGAGAACCTTCTTAGGAACTTCTTATCATTGACTGAAGCTCCCTCAGGATACTCTTGTGCTTCGAGATATCTTTTGACTTCATGGAACCAAGGCTTATCCATTACTTCTTCAGCACCAATCTCGTGACAATATGCTGGCTTGTCCATCCTCTCAATGGTGACCTGAGGAGCCTCATTATCCCACCTGACCTTGAACATGGATGACATCGTAGCTAGTGCATCCTCTAGTTGATTTTCCTCTCGTGGAAAATGCTCAAAGGTAATTTCTTCAAAGTACGGGATTAGTGTCAACACATGCTCTTTGTATGGGATGAGATTAGGGTGCTTCGTGTCCCATTCTCTTTTGATCTGGCTAATTACCAAAGACGAGTCTCTGAACACACTTAAGAACTTGATCCTTAAATCGATTGCAGCTTTGAGACCCATGATACATGCTTCATACTCGGCCATATTGTTGGTGTAGTTGAAACATATCCCAGAGGTTAAAGGAGTATGACAACCTTCAGGAGATATGATCACAACGCGATGCCATTACCAAGAGCATTGGAAGCCCCGTCAAAAACCATAGTCCATCGGAATCCTTTTTCAGGTCCTTCATCTGGTCCAGGATCTTCACAATCAGTTACTAACATGATGTTATCATCCGGGAATTCAAAATTCATGGATTGGTAGTCATCCACAGCCTGATGAGCCAAATGATCAGCTAGTACACCTCCCTTAATTGCTTTCTGGGTTGTGTATTGAATGTCGTATTCGGTCAGGATCATTTGCCATCTTGCTATTCTTCCGGAGAGAGTGGGCTTCTCAAAGATGTACTTGATAGGATCCATCTTATACATCAACAAGGTAGTGTGAGTTAACATATACTATCTTAGTTGGCGAGTAGCCCATGCCAAAGCACAACAAGTTTTCTCGAGCAGTGAGTATCTTGTTTCACAATCGGTAAACTTTTTGCTAAGGTAGTATATTGCATGCTCGTTTCGACCAGACTCGTCATGCTTCCCTAGCACACACCCCATTGAGTTCTCTAATACTGTTAAGTACATGATCAGAGGTCTTCCTTCAACTGGAGGCATCAGAATTGGAGGCTCTTGGAGGTATTCCTTGATTTTGTAAAATGCGTACTGGCAATCGTCGTTCCATTTTATTACTTGATCCTTCTTCAGTAATTTGAAGATTGGTTTACAAGTAGTGGTCAGATGTGAAATGAATCTGGCTATGTAGTTTAAGCGTCCCAAGAATCCTCTAACTTCTTTCTCAGTGCGAGGAATTGGCATTTCTTGTATAACTTTGACCCTTGCAGGATCCACTTCAATGCCCTTGTTGCTGACAATGAAACCTAAGAGCTTACTGGATCTTACTCCTAAAGTGAACTTATTCGGGTTTAGCCTTAGTTTGTGTTTCTTTAGCCTGTCAAATAGCTTCTGTAGGTGATCAAGGTGTTCCTCTTCAGTCCGAGACCTGGCTATCATGTCATCAACGTAGACTTCTATCTCGTGATGGATCATATCATGAAACAGAGCTACCATGGCGCGCTGATAGGTTGCCCCGATGTTCTTCAACCCAAAAGGCATAACCTTGTAACAGAAAGTGCCCCCGTGTGACGAAGGTTGTCTTCTCCATGTCCTCGGGTTCCATTTTGATCTGATTGTATCCAGAGAAACCATCCATGAAGGAAAATACCTTATGTTGTGCAGTGTTGTCAACCAGAATATCAATGTGGGGAAGCGGAAAGTCATCTTTGGGGCTTGCCCTGTTCAGGTCTCTGTAATCCACATACATACGTACCTTACCTTCCTTCTTAGGCACTGGAACAACATTGGCGACCCATTGTGGATAAGACGTGACAACTAGGAAACCAACATTGAACTGTTTCATGACTTCAGCCTTGATCTTTTCTGACATATCTGGCCGCATACGACGAACCTTCTATTTGACTGGAGGACAGTCCTCTTTTGTAGGCAGACGATGAACCACAATATCAGTGCCAAGTACCGGAATGTCCTTATATGACTAGGAAAAAACCTCATCATATTCATGTAGCATCTGTATTAACCGCTGTTTGACACTGGGCTCCAAGTTAGCACCTACCCTGACTTCTTTTCTGTCCTCTTCAGTACCCAAGCTCACTGTATCAACTGGTTCCTCATGAGGTTGTATTGCCCTTTCTTCATGTTGGAACAGTTTAGAAAGCTCTCCTTGTACCTCACAATCTTCCTCACCTTCGTCCTCGGCTTGGTTGATCGGATTTTCAAAGTTATAATGAGCAATAGAAGAAACATTATCAATGGGATCCAGAGTGGATATGGATCTGCATTTTAATATGTGAGTGTGTGTAAGAGCATAGATGTTTTGATAAAGTAAAAAGTAGAAAAGAAAGGCAAAGAGCGCAAAATTTGTATGAGAGACGTCCAATGCTTTATTAATGACATATGATAATGAAACATGATAACCCTCATAGAATAACCATTGTGCCTCGGGTAAGACACAATATTTTAGAGTTTGTATTATTCATTTATTACATATCCAAAAACAAATTAGGAAAATTACTCCTGAATAAAAGTAATCGGCATAAAGTCTTTAGCTTTCAGTTGGTGAGTCCTCCGCTGACAGTTGGGAAAATCCACTGGTCCATGTCACAGTCAATGTCATTGTCTTCCAAATCATTAACCCCATGATTGCTGATGCATAAGGGTGGTCCTCCGGCACGAGCATGACGAACAACCCTTTGAGCTCATGATGTAAAACCCAAACCAAATTTTTTAGATTTGTAGGGAATATCCGGAAGTTGCCCAAATTGTACACCCACCTTCTTCAATAACTGCCCTGGAATCTTTTAGAGAAACGATCTTCAGCGGAGGCCTGGTAGTCTTTGGAATACTAGCAGAGGTTTTTGTTGCAGCAACGGTCTGTAGAACCTCCTGAAAGTTCTGACAGGGGGTCTAAATGAACTCGCCTTCCATTTCAACGTACCTGAAAGAGTTCAGGTGGCTCACCATGTACTCCTCCTCCCCATAAACTGTGATGATTTTCCCGTTGATTGGGTACTTCAGCATCTGATGTAGGGTGGAAGTTACAACACCATCCCCATGGATCCAGGGACGACCCAATAAACAAGAGTAAGATGGGCGGATGTCCATCACATAGAAAGTGGAATTAAAAGTCTGAGTGCCCACTTTGATAGGGATGTCCACCTCCCCCATGCACCATTCATTTAGAACCGTCAAAGGCTCTCACATCAATGTTTCCAGGCTTCAAAGTTAATCCTTCGCAATCTAACTTGTCAAGGGCCTTCTTGGGAAGAACATTCAGTGAAGAACCTGTATCCACTAGAACATAGGCCAAAGTAATGCCCCTGCACTCGATAGAGGTGTGTAGCGCATCAATATATTTCCTTCCTCTGGGAGTTAGATCGACATCAGAGAAACCTAGCCCGTTGTCAGCAGTCAAAATGGCCACACAGTCTTCAAATTGATCAGTGGAGTTTTCTTGAGGCACGTGAGCTATCTTGGGGAATTTCACTAAAGCCTTGGCATGGGCTTTAGAGCACAATAACAGGGCTAACATTGAGATCTTGGAAGGGGTCTGCCCCAGTTGTTCAACCACATTATAGTCACTCTTCTTAATGATATTTAAAATATCCTCCATTTCTTGCTTATAGGATTCTGGGATGGCTTCTGGGTGTACCTTCGTCTGGACAGGCTCAACCAATATCTCTTTTCCCCAAGTCTCGGCCGACTCGGTGGCAGGGGTAGCAGTAGGGGTAACAACAAGAGTAGTCATAGGGATACTAACAGGAGTAGCAGCAGGGATGATCACAGGAGTAGCAACAGTTTTAGGAAGACAGATCTCGGGGGATAAAAATCTTCCACTTCTTGTTATCTTACTGGTCCCGACAATATTGCTAACGTCAGGATCAAAGTCTTCAGCATCTCTGTGTTTCACGACCAACAAGTCTTGCTTGACGCCATGGTAATAGACGTCAGCCCCATAGTTCCAAGGAAAATCTTTATCCGAGGAATATGGTATAGGTCCAGGGAAAGTAATTATCAATGGAGAAACTCTCGAAACAAATGTAATCCTAACAGGTCTTTTGGAGGAGACCTTCGGAGGATTGGCGGAAATGGTAATGAAAGAAACATCTTCACATGAAACACTTGTAATTGGAGTCTTCTCAAACAGGATTTCTTTATCATCCATCAGGCGCTGAACTCCTTCCTTCAACAAATGGAAATCGTTAGGTAAGGAAAAACACGAGTGGCAACCTTCGCCACAACCCAGAAATAAACCAGCCTGCAAGAGATTCTTCTTAATAGTCAGGAGTGGGGTAGCCGATTCATCAACCGAAGCAATAAACATGTCATGCTCAATAGCATTGACACCACGGCTGTGCTTGGGCATAGGTCCAGTAATAACATTAAGAGTATCAGGAGCGTCAAACTCAATCTCCTTTGCTTCAATCAAATATTACACCTTATTCTTCAAAGCCCAACAGTCGTTGGTATCATGGCCCGGACTTTCAGAATGGTAAGCACACCGAGCATTTGCATTATAGTGAGGAGATATAGTGTTGGGATTCTTGGGAGCCTCTTTCAGGATAACCAAATTGGACTTCAGCAAGTGTGGTAAAACCTGAGATAGGGTCATATTGATCCTGGTAAACTGTCTCCTTATCTTATTTGTTCTGGATTGATTGTTTTGTTGTCGGTTTGATGCAGAGTTGGAAATCATAACAGCCCCTACCGTTGGACGATGCTCAGTTTTGTTAAGATTCCTTTGACCATAAGCAGTACTGACCTCCTTCTTCCCCATGAATGGTTTCTTTACAGTGCTGGAGGATGTATCCCTCTGTATCTTACCACTTTTAATGCTAGCCTCTACTCGTTCACTTGTAAAGATCAACTCCGTAAACCCAGCAGAAGAACTTCCAATCAGGTGGTTAAAGAATGGCCCAGATAATGTTCCTAAGAACATGTCCACCAGCTCCCTATCAGACAATGGAGGCTGGACTCTTCCTGCAAGGTCTCTCCATTTTTGGGCATAGTCCTTAAAACCCTCGTTGGAACCCATAGACACGCTTTGCAACTGTGTATGAGTCGGGGCGAGGTCAACATTATATTGGTATTGCTTATAGAAAGCAGCACCAAGATCTTCCCAATTACGCACATTGGTTCTTTCTATTTGATAGAACCATTCCAGTTGAGTTCTTGTCAAACTTTCATGGAAGAAGTGTACCCAAAATCCCTATCAGTAGTGTGGGGTTGAATTTTCCTAACATACGGCCTTAAATGTAGCTTAGGGCAGGAGACACTGTCGTACTTAGAAAATGTAGAGACCTTGAACTTCCGCGGTATGACCACCCCTGATACCAATCCTAGCTCTTCAAAGTCCAACCCGGGAACCCTTTGGATCTCCATGGCATTGAGCCGATCCTCCAACTATTTGTATTTATCATCAACAGGAGGATACTGCTCCTCAGAATAGTCAGGTTCATCTTCTTCAGACTCCCTTGTACTGTGGTCTTCTTCTCTTAGCTCTCCATCCTGATTGTATCTCTCTCTTGATGGAGTTGCGAGTTCTGAAACTGGCTTCACTGGTCCTTTAAACCTTCTTCCCAAATTCAGAACACCCATTGGCCTCTTTTTCTTCTTTTTGTCCTTGAGGATCAGAGCTTTCAAGTCTTCTTGTCCTTTGGCCAGATTAAAGAACATTTCTTGGAATTGGGCATTTTGTGCCTGAAGTTCCTTGACTGTTTGCTCAAGAGCTATTGCTGAAATAAACAGTGAAGAAGATAAGAAACCTGTCTTGAAAACCTGTTCATGCAATGATATGTATGATATATGTATGCAATGTTTTCAAGGGCTTTATAGGACTTAAACTCTTTTAAACAAAACAAAAACAAAGACTTTTTATTAGCAATCTCAAATGAAATCAAAGTTTACAAAGGAATAACAAATAAGAAACTCCTAAAACTTCTAAGTCTCCCAAGGACGCTTCCTTTTGGTGCTAAGGTAGGCATTGAGATTCTGCTCTTTGTGAAGCCATTTTGTCAGTTCCAACACCTTCTTCTCACTGACATAGAATTGGGACTCAAAGGTATCTCGTTCTTCTTTGAGTTGTATCCTAGATTTTTGCAATTCTTCGAAGTTTATTGGTATATCAGGATGAAGAATGACGCGAGACTCGACCCCTTTAATAATAGGCTCTGAAATCACTGGTAGGATAGCAGTGTACAACATTATAAGATTTTGAGCATGAGTTCGCACCCATTTGAGGTATGGCTCCAAAGGAATGGAGTTCTTGTGCCCTAGAATCCTACTATTAGTCTTTTTAACCATTCCCCAAGAACGAATGAACTTCTGATGATAACCTTGCAGATCATTTGCATAGTCGAACATAATATCTTGAATGAGCATATCATGAGGACCATCCCCCCGAGCATAGCCGAACTGACGTAAAGCTAAAGAGGGGTTGTAGGTGATTCCCCCTTTAATGCCAAGGAGTGGCACATTGGGGAATTCTCCGCAGCGATCAATGAAAGAGATGTCTTATTGGGAGCGAGGACACCAATAGATGTCAGAGTGGGAAAGAGACATTAATCTCTGGTTCCATCTTAAGCCTAATTTATTCTTCATTACTAACCGAGGAAGGTGCAAAATAAACCACCTATATAGTAGAGGTATACAACATATAAGAGTCCCTCGCTTCTTCATGGTACGTGTATGGAGTGAGTGTAGAATATCCCCAAGCAATGTAGGCACTGGATTATGAGCAAGGAAAATGTTGATGGCACTGACATCTACAAACTGGTCGAATTGGGGAACAGAACCAACACGTAGATCAAAAGAGCTAAAAAATCTTCAAAGGCATGGTAACTCATAGCGTCTAGGAATACTTGGGCTTTCTTCATCAAGAAACTTGTGAGGAAGCCCTTAACTCCACTCCTCCTTTCCCAATTGGACTCAATGTCAGACGATTTCAAATGTAAAGCTATGGCAACATCTTCAGCAGTTGGATCTTGTTCTAAACCGGTAAAGGGTATCTACTCTAATATAGGCAAACTGAGTATTTTGGAGGATTCTTCCAACGTAGGCACCAACTAATAGTCTGGAAATGTGAAGCAGTGGTGCTTTGGGTCGAAGAACTAGAATAAGACACTCATCAAACCTTCATCAAAACCGGTAGCAACCAAATTGAGCAAGTAGCCATATCTCTTGTTGAATGAGGAACTCGCAAGAACCTTTGAAACCAATTCTTTGAGTTTGGGAGAGATCTCTGCAAAATTGATTCGGATGGTTTTTCTACGAGCTGAATCCATGTCCTACAAAACAGATAAGAGATAAATCCACAAGCCCTCGAAATGGTTAGTGTACATGACATGTTATACTGTTTATCATGTTATGATTATACTTTGAAATCACAAGTATATCAAACACAAGCAAGTCACACAGAGAGCTTAGGTTTAAAGGCTTGCATGAGTTTTAAAGGTAAGTACCCTCTTGAAGTTTCAGTTGCCTCAACCTCTCCTATTAATAGTAACTAGGTTCTAAGGAGTCGCATATCACTGACCTTTCCTTTAGGAATTGTTCTAGCTCAAGCACCGAAGTATTGCGGCAAGAATATCCCAAAAGTTTAGTCTTAATGAGTGTAGTATCGAATATCAACCAATCTTGAGTCGGAACCAAAGTCGGCCATGTCACTACTTTCTAATGGCTTAGGATGAGTCAATTAAAGGTTCTAAAGGTCAGTTAGCACTTAATGACACTAAGGAAGCCTAATGTTATCCTTTACTGACTCAAGGAACATTAGTACAAACCAAAGTATCACGCTAACATATTTATCACTTTGTCCATATCGGTCTATGTCGTACATCTTCCATGATTTATTGCTACTTACCTAATAAGGTGCCCCAGATCCGGGAGTAGGATCTATAATAACAACCCAAACAAACCCTCAAAAGTAAAGCAAAAAACACACAATGAAACAATTTTAAAGATGAACTAAGCTCTAAGGTAACCCCACTTTTTATTTTTCCCCAGCAGAGTCGCCAGTTCAGTGATACGGTGGCAGAACCGACTGTTTAATATTGGTTTTGCATTTGTGTTCGCAAATGTTGTGGTAAGCAAGAGTCGCCATCGACTTTTCTTTTATCCAACAAAGGAAAGGGTGAAAAGAACAGAAAAAGACTTTTTCGAGAATTTTCTGAGTAAGGGGGGGGGGGGGTAAATTATGGAAAGGGAAGGTGTTATCACCCTTTCCATCCATAGTTTTCTACGGGTTCTTAGAGGTTTGATCGTTTTGAAATACCTTTACGCTTTGTGTATTTGAAAATGTTTTTAAAATGCCTTAGCATGGCAAACTTTGTAATGTTTCTCGGGAATGTGGAGAAAGTATACAAAGTGTCTTGAAAATGTTTTTGAAAAGTAGTTTTTTTTGTGTAAGTGCAAAGATGTTTTGAGAAAACTTCTAACAGCTATCTACTTTTATACTCGAAAAGGGTCATTCTTTTCCTCCTATATTTTAGATAGTGCTATCCTACTACTAGTGAGTAGGTAGCCCTATCGTTGGATGTATGAGGGACATTCGAAGGGACGTTACAGTCACGAAGCCAATTTGTGGACACGCTTTAGCAATTTTGTCTAGGGACTAGATTATTTACCGAAAAGGAAATTATAGGGTCATCGAGGGACTATGATCTTTTTGATTTATGGGTCTTTGCTAAAATGTTCCTGCCTCGTGACTGTTTTATTTCTAAAGGCAACCAAAGTGGGATACCCTAGAGGTGCATATGTGCAATATGTGTTGTGTTCAATTATTTTTTGTCTTTTTGGTTAAGTTTTCTAGCGTTTGATTATTAGTCTTGTCATGCACGCCTAATTACTAGCAGTTAATATATTGCAGAATATTAAACTGTAGGCATTTAAATCTACGTTATTACAATGTTTTGGGGAGGGGGTTTACATTATACAAGAATGATAGGGGGTAAAGCAGTAAATGTCCTAGTTTTAATCTATTACATCTAGTGAGTAGGTACATTAGTAATAAAAATACGAAATTAAATAAACGCGCGTGAAATTAAAAATAATGTCTAAAAATATCCTAAGAAATGAAAATCTTTTTGTTGTTTTTTATTTAAGAAAAAAGGTCAATTATCCTAAAGTCTATATAATAAAATTAAATTAAGAAAAATAAACTAATTTCTTTTTAGTGTTTTTTATTATTATTATGGAAAGAAAATAATTAGTCCTAAATTCTAATTCATTTTTAATTAAGAAAAAAGGTTAAAGTTTCAATTAATTAATTAACTAAAGGACTTAATTATTTAACTAATAAAATTAAACCTAACTTTTTTTACTGAGCTTTTTCTTTTATATTTGGTTAATTAAACAACAGAAAACAATAATAAAAACAAATATAAGAAATAATACAAAAAAAGAAAAATTCCAAATGGGCTTAGGCATGCAAAAGAGAAAAGGGGATATGAGTCTTTCGGTTCAAGGGGGAATGATGTGCTTTCGACTCACCACTTCTTTAGCCTCTTTCAATTAGGCTAGGAATCTGGCGTGAGCAGCCTTCAATTGGATTCTCCTGGCCTCCTTCGATTGTGCTGGGAAGCAGTATGAGGATCCTTCGTTTGGACTCTTTTCTGCCTAGTTCGTTTGCACTGTGAAGGGACGTGGACCTTCCAAACAATCATAAAGGTGCCTCTTTCGTTTAGGGCAGTCATGCAATGAGGGGCGAAGCCTAAAGCTTTGTTTCACACTAGTCATTTTCTATTCGTTTGAGTCTATACAAGGGTTAGTTCTAACATGTATATTTAGACAAGAAAAACATGCAATCGAAAAGGACATAAATAAAAGGTGAATATATGTTATTTACATGCCATGTTGAAACGAAAGGTACAAGGTCGAGGGGACTTACCTTGCTATAAAATTGAACTTGTGTGGGGACTAGAGTTGATGGATACTCTTGGATTATTTTTTGATAACTATGGTGGGTTTATGGTCAGCGTATCTGCAACGTGTGTGTCCTTTTGGCATGAAAGCATGATTCTTATATAGAGTAGGAGGTGTTGTACCCTAATATTTTCCCCTAAGATCCCTTCATCATACCATATTGATTCAATCACAACAAGATCATATTAGGGTTTTTGGTTCTCTTCATTATCTTTAGCTTTGCTCTTTGAGGAATAACCAAGCACCTTGACTTGTTTTAATTTGGTGATCATTCATGTTTTGTTTTGACTTTCCTTTTAATTAATAAAATGCAATGTTGGTTTGTCTTACTTTTCAACAATGTAGGTAAAGGCAATGTGGCTTAGCAAGTTGATTCATGGATTCATGAGTTTATTTCCATGACCTAGTCAATAAATCTTGAGAAATTCAAACCTCAGCATTGAAGTTGTTTTGGAAGAAATGGCATGGCAAGGTTTATTTTGGTTCACTACATTTTAAAGTTATCAAGATTGATTCAAAAGTACAAGGGGTTGATTGAAGAAGTTATCATGGTTGGACAAGGCCTTGTTCCCATTGGACACAAGTGCATATTTCTCTCAATTCTCAAGATATGAAAGTGGTTTTTGTTGCTATGAGTTCTCATTATCATCCTCAACAACTTCTATCTACAAGGCAAAAGTGTTGGTACAAGAAGGTTGTTCAAAATGGTCAAAGTTCCTCAAAGCATTTTCTTGATCTAGGAGCTAGGGTTTTGAATTTTAAAGAAGTTTATCTTGCTCATCTTTTGGTATTTTTGAGTGATTCTAAATAAATCCTTCTCTTCAAAGGGTTATTAACAAATTACTTCAAAAGTTTCAAGGAGTTTTCACGTGGAAGAAACTTGATGATGAAGAAAGATTACAAGTCCTCTAGATGAACCCCCAATTTCTCATGTGTGACTTCAAATGATCATAACTTGGTCAATTTTGATCACCTTGAGCCCACTCTTTTTCCATAATGATCTTGAGGATGTTAACTTTATTCAATATTTTATATGAAAAGTGATAAAATGGATTTAAGATGCCTTAAGAATACAAAATATTATAGGTAATTTCATAATTTTTTTCCAACTTCAACAATTCATAACTCTCTCAATTTTTATATATTTTGAATGGTTCAAGCCTCAAAATGTCATTCAATAGGTCTATTTCGTTCCATCTTTTTTGGTCAAGAGAAAATTCCAAGTGGAAGGCCATGTTTAGATGCAAAATATTATAGGTCACTTTTGAAAAAAAATTTGAAATATTTCTAAGTATGGAAAGTCAACCTTTTTTCCGCAACTTTGACTCAATGCAACTTTCAGCTCAAGCATCCATTTGATTCTATTCTTTTTCCATTGCAAAGCTTGTAATGTCATCTTTCTAAAGCATCAAGAATCATGCCTTAAGACCCATTGAGCTGAGAATGCCATTGGATTGAACTTGGTAACTTGGAACTGAAGCTTCTTTATAAGTCAGAACTTGAAATTCATGTTTTGGCTTCTAAACATCCAATTAGCACGCATTTGTGATCTAAACATGGTTAACCAAGTTGTCAAAGTGGATTAGAGCCTTAAAATGCAAGGATTGGATGAGTTTTGATGCAAATCAGATCACACTTTGCTTGTGCATCAGGTTCACCTGATTTCCCTCCAAACTTAATCATTTCACACGCTTGAACATTCCATTTGATTCCCTATAAATAGAGGGTCATCCCCCATTCATTTCCTCAATCTTGAATAGCCAGAATCACCCTGCCAAACTTGCTCCATAACTCAATTTTCTTTAACTTCGAAATCAGTGTTCAAGCGTTTATCAATCCAATTTTTCTATCAATTCACCTTCCTTGATCTTCCCTGAAGCTAACCATATAATTACCTTCAAGAATCGGGTCCTGTATTGCTCCATAGATGTCCAGTTTCAGAGCTTTGTAACTCAACTTCAATAGATATATTTCTCCATTAATTATTCAAAACTTTGATATCACTGTGAAGCTCTCATTGCCCTGGTTTTAGTCGCAACACTTGCTTTTATCTGGAAACACGTTTTGACCATAAAATTTCAAATCCCTTTTCAAAACTTTATTTCCAAATTGCTTGAGCTACAACTTATATAAATTTGTCACGAAGGTCTGGTTGTCTTCGTCTTGAAGAGACAAAGCGAATGGCATAGGTCTGAGCTTCTGATTTTACAGTTTGAGAGACCTACAATTCATGTTGGTTGGAGAATGAAGATGACCAATGTGTCATCTTCCAACCAATGAGGGTGCACCACTTGTTTTTTTTAAATCTGATTTAATTAATGATTCAGTATTTTATTCACTAAAGTCTATAACATGCATAGCGCGCCAGGTCCACTTGATTTGTTTACTAACGCATTTTGGCATTGATCAGATGACCCATATTTTTTTGGTTTGATATTTTATTTTCTGATTTTTATTTTTATTTTTTTAAATTTCAAAAAATCATAGAAAATTCCTTTTTAGTCCAAAATATCTGAAAAAAATTGTGAAAAGTATTTTTGATTTTACTCTTTCTGATTTATATATTTTCACAAATTCATTTTGTGTTTTGATAATTTTTATAAATTTTCACTTTATTTGAATTGTTTTAAATGTTTAAAAATACTTTTATGCATTTTTAAATTCTAAAAAAATTATGGAATAATCCAAAGATATTGTGACAAATATTTGTGACCTCATTTATTTTTTATTTTTGACTTTGTTATTTTTTTTTATCATTTTTGGTTTATTTTACTCATTTCTTTTAATTTTAAAAAATAGTTTCTGACTTTAAAAAATTACCAAAATTTTTATAAAAATACTCAAGTCCTTTTTTGATTTTTCTATGGTCTTACTTTTTATTTCTTGATTAATTTGAACATAATTGATATTTTTCTCTTTTATTTCTATTTTAAAACATTTTTAAAACCTTTTTAATGTATATATTAAATGCAATATTATTTTGTGATTATTTTCTGGATGATGTTGGGTTCAATTTTTGATTATGAACTTTATTAACATTATTGGATCAATGGTGTTGAGTCTAACTCCATAAAAATGGATGAATGATTTTAATAATAGTTTGATTAAAATTTAATTCAAATTTGGTTTGTATATTCTTCCCCACCCCTCTTCATCTTATCCCTTTCTTATTGCACTAAGTGTTATTGGAGCATGATCTCTATATCATGTCTCAAAACAAATGGTATATAGATTAATATTGACCGGCCTCAAAATAGGTGCGACTTCTATATAAGTCCACTTACGATTGCTTAACATAGCGCTAAATTTTGTCCCGATCCGAATAAATGATTATTAGTGGCCCAAACTTATGTTTGCAAGGACAAGTATGTTAATTTAATCTATTTGATCCAATAACCTTTATATTCATTGTGTGGAGGTTTTGGTTCTACCAATCCTCTAATAGATCTACAACACTTTTGGTCAACGCGGATCACTTAAACATCGTTGATCATTACATGGTACTTTTGAGGATTTCAAATGGATGATATACTTGACAAAAAGCAAATGCAACTTGTTATGTGGAGGCTTTAGTTCTACCAATCCTCTAATGAGTTTCAAATGCAAGTTTCAAGATGGTCATCCAACTAACCACTAATTATACAATTGATTTTACTTTATGCTTTTATTTTTTATGTTTTATGTACCATTTACTTTAAGCATTACATTTCATCCTACTTTTCATCTTTGCTCACTTGAGAATTTACTTTATTGACATTTTTATTTTTCTCACTTGAGCATATATATTCTGGTTATTTTTTATTTTTTACTCAATTGAGCTTTTCTTTTCTTTTTCAAGACACCTAATAATCAACATGAACCATAAAAACTTTAATGATAATTGGACTATTTGGTTACTATCCTTGGCATTATAGAGTATTGGACTTCTTGGACTTAGGATTAGAAACTTTTGCCTATGATGGAGACCTTGTGACCTTAATTTATATTTTGTATGGAGTTCTTGAGGTTTACCTCAAGACATTGGGTTGTTTGTTTGTTTGTGTGCAGGTTATTGTGATTACATTCTTTGTTTGTAATCTGGAATTTACCCATATACAACTGTTACTCTGCCCAATTTTTTTGAAGATTTAATACACTTGAAGTTTGGTTTTCTCAAGAGGTCTAGTATCTTTTCTTGCTTGGTTTCAATCCAAAGAATGGGAATTCTATCTTGACTCATAATGTCAAGTGTTGGATTCTTGTTGGTTAGGTGGTCCTTATCCCTAGGTTTTACCTTATACTTTAGGATAGTTTCTACTTCTCCTCCCATCTTCTTTAATTTCAAAAATCTTCTTCCTCCTTTTGAAAACTCTTCTTGTTTTGAAACTTGAACTACTTTCATAATAAACTTGGACCTAGGTCCATGCATTTTCAAAACCTTTTCATAAATAAACTCCAATAAATATTATAATACCTTGAACTTTTTCTTGTGAGAAGACTAAAAGTCAATCAATCTCATTTCAAACCATTTTGCCACTTAGGCTTTTTATTTTAAAATCTTTCTCGAAAGATTGGACTCTTGTCAATCCTTGTAGTGATGAAAACAACTATACTTCTACAATATGTAGTGAAGAGAGATACTTTCCACTAGGTCGTTGAGTTAGGCATTGTTGATTTTAAAATCCAAGTCATACCCTCCACTTTGAGATGATGAAAATTCTCCTTTCTCGTGATTGTGGGTAGTAAGTGTGTTTTCCACACGGACAATGACGATGATGTCTTATCTCTGAAAATTAATCAACACCCTTGTGTTCTAAATATTTTTAAAGGTGAACTACGTGTACCTGATCCCCTATTGCATGAAAGGTGGTACGTAGGCACTAAAGGTTCGCAACCGCGGTGGGTGAAAAAAAATCATAAAAAATATATACTTCTTTTCTCACCTCTACCATCTATTTTTCATACAACTTTTATAGCCAAAATATACAGATTTTTTACAAAGAGGTTCCTGCGGAGTACCGTGGATGTTTAGGGTGCTAATACCTTCCCTTTGTATAACCAACCCCCTTACCTTGAATCTTTCCCCCCTCTTTTGGGTTATTTTCTCTTTTCCCATTCCTTTGGAAATAATAAAGCGCGGTGGCAATTTTTATTTTGATCTGTATAAGTTTAGTCAATCTAATGACTTAGTCTTTAACATTTCTACCGCTACAGAAAAAAATGGTGACTTCACTGGGGAAAGATTGACCTCTTGCTGGTCCATCCCTAAGTGGGTTGAGCCTATCTTTGTTTATATTTGTATATGTGTTATTGTTGTTTATGTGTTATATATTGTATATATGTTTGTCTAAATTTTCATGGTTTTCAGGATGCTTGGTGATTACTTATAAGTCCTATACCCGGACTTGGGCAAACTTTAAGATAGGACGGGCAGTATAGTCATGTTAACTTTGAGGGAGTAATCCCAAAAAAAGGAGGCATGAGATCTCCCACTCAGTGGAAGCCCCTTTGATTGTAGTGTCATTTACCGAGTAATCCGGAAGACATACTTTTTTCGACCTTGGAGCCTGCTGAAGCTGAGGACCGTAGAATACCTAACCCATCTTGGCCTTTTAGGTGTAGTGCGGAAGCTATGACAGAGTAATCTGAAAATAGTTTTCACGAGATACTACGCTTGGACGAGTCTTTCTTGAGAATATTACTAATTATCGAGTTAATCGGTAATTTAGTAATATCCGAATGAAGGATGTAGACTTTGGGAAGCTCTAGAACCTTGTTCCGAAGGTGATAACTTTTAGACCATACCTTATGGGTAGTACCTTCGACCTCATGCTCGCGACGTTGAACCTATGAAACTTATATTTGTGATCTTGTGTGTGATTGTTGCATCATGCATCCATGCACCCATAAGCATCGTTTGAAGGAATTTCATTTCAAAGGACTTAAAAAGTTGACCATTTGTGAATATCTCAAGTACCTTTTGGCCATGGATTCTGGAAAAAGAAAGACCGAAAAATAAAGTTTCAAAGATCCCAAGATAGATGAGTTGATCAGTCTAATTCCCGAGATTGAGTGTTCTGCAGATTTTTGGAAGAAGTATGGATCCATCATTCCTCTAATGAAGCTTAGGATGAAGGAAGGCATTCTCTCGACCTTGGTCCAGTTCTATGATCTGATGTATCATTACTTTACTTTTCCTGATTATTAGTTGATGCCTACACTAGAGGAGTATTCTTATCTGTTGGATTTACCTATTACCGATCGTGTTCCTTTTACTGGTTTAGAGGGTGAGCCAAAATCACATGAGATTGCTTCTTTGATTCATCTGGGGAAGTCTGAGGTTGAAGCCCATATGACTACTAAAGGAGGGATTAGAGGATTACCAGCTCAGTTCTTATTGGAGAAATCTCGTTACTTTGCCAGGATGAAGAGTACAATCGCTTTTGAGCCATATTTGTTCTACTTGCTTACGGGTTGTTCTTATTTCCTAATATGGACAAGTTTGTTGATGTTAATTCTATCAGGATCTTCATGATTGGAAACCCAGTTCTTACATTGTTGGGTGATGCTTATTACTCTATTCATCTTCATAATTCTTATCATGTGGGGATGATTGTCTGTTACACGCCTCTGTTGTACTAGTGGTTTATTTCTCATATGCCTCAGTTTGATGCTTTCTGGGATGTTAGGAAGGAACCCCGTTGGGATCCTAAGATCATGACAGTTACTCACTCAAATATTGATTGGTATCATCGAGCTTACCAGGATGTAGAGATTGTCGACAATTGTGGTAGTTTCCCTAATGTACCTCTTCTTGGTACAAAGGAAGGAATTAACTACAACCCTGTTCTTGCACGACGACAACTTGGTTATCCGATGAGGGATAAACCAAATAGTATTCATTTGAGTAGTTTCTTCCTGAAGGAGGGAGAAGACCATAAGGGAGCTAGGGAGCAGATTGCAAAGGCCTGGCGTCACATTCATAGGAAGAGTAGGAAAGACTTGGGACCTAGGGGGGCTATTTCTTTGGAGCCTTATCTTCAGTGGGTCCAAACGAGAGCTATTCAGTTGAAGATGCCATATTCTCGGGAAACACCTATGCCTGACTTATTTGTGAAGACCACTACTCCTTTATTCGATGATATAGAAGAGTTATAGCTTGCTTTTGTCAGGATGCAGCAATAAAAATATGCTTGGAAGAATAAGTGCCAAACTTTAGAGATTTCCTATAGAGCAGACTTGAAGGAGAAAGACGACTTGATTGAGATTCTTGAGAGTAAGGCTATAGAGATGATGGAGAGGCAAGGGGATTTATTTTCTTCTAAGCCTCAGTCAGTTGCAAGTTGCTCACTTCCTGATTCAGGTGATTGGAAGGAGGTTGCCACCAGATATGCTGAAGAAAACCAGAGGTTGAAGGCTCAGATTGTCAGGCTTACAGGAAAGCGCCAGCGTATAGAGTGATCTCTGACAGCTTTACTTCTCAGAGTTTTAGACTTTATTTTCATCTTGTACTTGGGATTATTGAAACTTGTAATCCATTTTGAAGTTATCATAATAAAATTTTTCAGTATTTTAAATATATTATTACTTTGATATTTGCAATGTGTCTATAAATCTTTAAGTCCCTTGAAATATTAATAAAATAAATCATGTGCATTGCACATCATGCATAATATTGCACATGTTTCTTGAATTTCTTGGCATATCCAGGTATCTTACCAAGCTTCTTTACTTCGTTCAGCAAACTGTCTCACCACTACAACACTAGAGCTAATTTCAGAAGGAAGATGGACAACTTAGAACAAGAGAATCGCGAGCTGCGCGAGGAAGTTTCTGCTTTGAAGGCTAGCATGGCCAATCTTACTGCTCTGACAGAATCTGTGGTGGCTGCTCAGAATCAGCCACTGAGTGTTCAACCTTAACCAACAAGGGTTACTACTGAAGCTCCGACTGTTCATGTGTCTGCTACTCTAGTTGTTATTCAGAATCGCATGCCTCAAGGTTATCCATGGGGAATGCCAGAGAACTTTGCGCCTGAAGGTTTCAATCTTGGTCCTCAAGAAGCTCCAGTTGTTCAGACTACTGTTACTCCTGCACCTCTTATGGTGCATGGTGCTCCTGCTGGACCTCCTTTGGTGAATTTGGTTCCAATTGTTAATGATGATACGTGTCATCCTTTTCCTTCACAAAGTGAAGACTTGGGTCTTTATGAAATAATGGATGATTTTCAAGAGCAGTTTGACAAGATGCAGAGGGAGATGAAGGCCCTCAAGGGAAAGGAATTGTTTGGGCAGAATGTGAATGATTTATGCTTGGTCCCGAATATTAAGATACCTGCGAAGTTTAAGGTCCCAGAATTTGAGAAATACAAGGGCAACACTTGTCCTCGTGCTCATATTGTGATGTATGTAAGGAGAATATCTACCCATATTGATGATCAGCGTCTGCTAATTCACATTTTTCAGGATAGTTTGACTGGTGTTGCGCTAAAGTGGTATATAAGTTTGGACAATGTCAATATCCATACTTTCGATGACTTGGGAGAAGCGTTTATCAGACAATACAAATACAACATGGACATAGCACCTGACCGTGATCAACTCAGGGCCACTGTCCAAAACGACAGGGAATCATTCAAAGAATATGCACAAAGATGGCCTGAGGCAGCCGCCCAAGTGATTCCTCCCATGGAAGAGAAGGAGATGACTAAGATTTTCTTGAAGACTCTGGGTGATTTCTATTATGAGAGGATGGTAGTGAGTGCGCCAAGTGACTTTACTGAAATGGTAGGCATGAGTATCCGCTTAGAAGAGGCTGTAAGAGAGGGTCGTCTAACAAAGGGTGAAAGTTCTGGAAATACGAAAAAGCCACCCTATGGATTTTCCAAAAAGAAAGAAGGAAAAACAAACATTGTCATGCAAGAAAGGATAGTTAATCCTCCTAGAAGAAATTACCAGCGTCATCAGCAAGTCGCCTCAGTCACTCCAATTGTTGGTGTAGCTCCAACCACCGCTGCTTATCAGAGACCACCCCAGCATGGGAATCAAGGGTATAATCAGATAAGGGAGAGTTATGACCATATCCCTATGAGTTATACAGAGTTACTCCCGACGTTAATTCAGAAGAAGCTGGTTCAGACTCGACCACCTCCCGCGGTACCATCACTGTTGCCTTGGTATTACAAGGCAGACCAAACATGTGCTTTTCATCAGGGAGCACCAAGATATAATGTTGAGAATTTCTACCCTTTGAAGACTGAGGTACAAAATTGGTGAAGTACGGTATTATATCTTTCAAGGATGTGGGCACTAATGTGAAAGATACTCCTCTACCAAAGCATGGGGGAGAAAATGTTGTGAACATGGTAGTCGTTTGTCCAGGTGACTTCTGGATTTTTGATATTAAATTTGTTAGAGGGGATTTGGTAAAAATGCATGCAGACCTCTGTGAGTTTAGCTACTATACACATGACCATGCCAGTTGTGCTATTTGTAGTATGGATATACAGGGTTATGACAAGATAAAGGTTGATTTGCAGGAGATGATGGATGAGGGTCTCATCAATATAATCATGCCTAGGGAAGAGTATGAAGATGAAGAAAACAAGGTTTCTGGATGTCCTGGAGAGTTCAGAATCTTTGATGTGGAATATATGAATGAGGATCTTGTACAATTGCACGCTACTTTCTGCCACATGGCTGGTCAGGTAGAACATCAATATGGATCTTGCTGAGTTTGCTGCCGGGACTCCCGAGGGTGTTCAATTGTAAGGAAAGGTATTCAATTGTTATTGGATAATGGAACTATCAATGTCACAGGCCAAAGAGATGATTACCATGAAGTGGATATGATTGAGGTTTGTTTGGCTAAAGAAGAGTCGGATGATGAATACGCCTCTGCAGATGAGTTCTTCTTCTTGGATGAAGATATGTTTTCTGGAGATGACTCTATAGTGGCTGATTGTGTTGAAGAGGGAGTAAATGTTATTGTGCCTTGTTTCAGTGCGCCTACCCATTTTGAAGTTGAATATCATAGAAAGCCATCTATTACTCCATTGGTGATTAGTTTGTCGGGTCGTGTCCCCTACAAGTCAGACAAGGTTGTACCCTACAAATATAATGCTAAAATTTTAGAGGATGGTGTGGAAGTTCCCATCCAGCCAATGCCTAATGTTGGAAATATTACTGAGACTAACAGAGTGACCCGCATCGATCATGTATTTGCACCTGTTGCTTGTGGAGATGTTAGTACTGGAAATAAAATTGTTGAAAATGTTGAACCCAAGAAGGTAGTGGGTCAATCTAGTGGAGCTACACTAAAGAAATAGGTGGATGATATTTTGAAGATAATTAAGATGAGCGAACAGAATTGTAGATCAGCTACTACAGAATCCTTCAAAAATATCTATCTTGGATTTATTGATGAACTCCTATACTCACAAAGAATATTTGATGAGGGTATTGGACCAAGCTTTCATGGAAAGTGATATGCCAGTAGACCAATTCAGCAGTGTGGTAGGGAACATTACATCATGTAATAACCTGAGTTTCTGCGACGATGAACTTCCCGATGAAGGAAGGAATCACAACCAGGCCCTTCACATCTCTATGAACTACAAGAATGATTCACTATCCAATGTGCTGATTGATGATGGATCCGCATTGAACGTTATACCGAGGAGCACACTCATGAAGTTGAAATATTAAGGAACGCCCATGGGCTCAAGTGGCATTATTGTGAAAGTGTTTGATGGATCAAGGAAATATGTTATTAGTGAAGTGGACTTGCCTATTCATATAGGCCCACATTTATTTCAGATTACTTTCCAGGTCATGGATATTGTACCCGCTTATAGTTGCTTGCTGGAACAGCCGTGGATACATGAGGCAGGGGCTGTCACTTCGACTTTACACCAGAAGCTGAAGTTTGTACGTAAAGGAAAAGTGGTAATTATAAATGGAGAACAGGCATTATTGATATCTCATTTGTCCTCTTTCAGCATTGTAGAGGCGGATGAAGCTTCTGTTGGAACCCAGTTCCAAGCTTTATCCATTGACAACATAAGAGGAAATGATAACTCTATAGCTTCGTTTAAGGGTGCCCAGCAGGTTGTGCGTAAAGGCCATAGCAAAGTATAGGGACAAATTGTTGATCCACCTGTAAACAAGAATAGAACTGGCTTGGGGTTCTCTGTAAAGAATGATGAGGGTAAGAGCATGAAGCCGAGGACTGCTACAGGAAAGTATCAAGACATCTTCGTAGCAGGGGTTATCTTCATCTAACTATTTCTGGGATTAATGCCATTGTGGAAGATGAAGCAGAGCCAGAAATGCCAAATTATCTGACGCACGGAGTTAGAATTCAGAACTGGATCACCATTGATGTTCTCTCTTGCATACATATTTCAAAGTAATTTGTTTTTTTAATCTTTTTGAAAATCTTCCACTCTGCCCAAGGTGAAAGTATTAATATTGTATGGGCTTATCTGTTTGCTGTGACTTTTAAAATCAATAATAAAAGTTGCCTTTGTTTCCCAAATTGTGTCTTTATTTTCTGTTTTTTCTTGGAAAATGGTAATCAGGAAAAACCTTTCAAAATAAACAATAACTGAAATTCAATCTCCATGATCACTTGTTATATGTTTCAGTTTCTAAAAGCAATCACAAATCATATGTGCAGATTAATTAAAAAACCCGTTAAATATAATGACCCTGCACCTTCTCCCAACATTGAATGTCCTGTGTATGGGGCCAAAGAAGAAGACTATGATGAGATTCCAGAAGAGGTCTCACGGTTTCTTGAGCGTGAGGAGGATGCCATTCAGCCATATAAAGAGCCTTTGGAAGTAATCAATTTGGGTTCAGAAGAAGATCCGAAGGAAGTCAAGATTGGGGCATTACTGCATTATAATGTGAATAGCAGGATGATTGAGATGTTGAAATAGTATGTGGATATTTTTGCTTGGTCTTACTATGATATTCCTGGTCTAGATACAGATATTGTAGAGAACTGTTTACCATTGAAGCCAGAGTTCCCGCCAATCAAACAGAAGTTGCGAAGAACTCAAACAGATATGGCAGTGAAGATAAAAAAGGAAGTTCTAAAGCAGATTAATGTCAGTTTTCTTGTGACATCAGTGTACCCTCAGTGGATTGCCAATATTTTTCCAGTACCAAAGAAAGACGGAAAAGTTAGCATGTGCGTAGATTACAGAGATCTAAATAAAGTTAGTCCAAAAGATGATTTTCCATTGCCACACATTGATATGTTAGTGGATAGCACAACAAAATTTAAAGTTTTCTCATTCATGGACGGATTTTCCGGGTATAATCAAATAAGGATGGAACCTGAGGACATGGAAAAAATAATGTTTATCACACCCCGGGGAATATCCTGTTACAGAGTGATGCCCTTCGGGTTGAATAACACTGGTGCAACGTACCAGAGGGCTATGACAACCCTATTCCATTATCTAATGCACAAGGAAATTGAGGTATATGTTGATGACATGATTGCTAATTCCCAGACTAAAGAAGGGCATGTAGAAGATTTGTTGAAGTTGTTTCAGCGTTTGAGGAAGTATAGTCTCCGCTTGAATCCATATAAATGTACCTTCGGTGTTCGATCATGGAAATTGTTGGGTTTCATTGTTAGCCAGAAATGGATTGAAGTTGACCATAATAAAGTCAAAGCAATTCAAGAGATGCCAGCGCTGAAAACCGAAAAGCAAGTCAGAGGGTTCCTCGGGTGTTTGAATTATAATTCCAGATTCATTTCCCACATGACTACAATGTGTGAACCAATCTTTAAGTTGTTAAAGAAAGATCAAGGTTGTATATGGACAAATGACTGCGAAAGGGCATTTGAAAGTATTAAAGAATATCTTCTTGAACCTCCTATATTGCTCCCTCATGTTGAAGGAAGACCATTGATTATGTATCTTACAATGTTAGATAATTCCATGGGCTGTATTCTGGGAGAACAAGATGAAACATGGAAGAAAGAGTGTGCCATTTATTATCTCAGTAAAAAGTTCACTGACTGTGAATTACGGTATTCCATGATGGAAAAGATATGCTGTGCTCTGGCTTGGGCGGAAAAATGTTTGCGGCAGTATATGTTGAACCACACTACTTGGTTGATCTCCAGAATGGATCCAATCAAGTACATTTTTGAAAAGCTTGCTCTTATTGGGAGAATTTCCCGCTGGAAGATGCTGTTATCTGAATATGATATTGAATACCGCACCTAAAAAGCTATTAAAAGTAGTGTGTTGGCATATTATCTTGCTCACCAACTAGTTGATGATTATCAGTCTGTGAAGTATGATTTCCCCGATGAGGATGTGATGTTTCTGAAAGTAAGAGATTATGATGAACCATTTCCTGAGGAAGGTCCTGCTCCTGAATCTCGATGGAGTATGATATTTGATGGAGCTATGAATGCTTATGGTAAAGGAATTGGTGCTGTGATTGTCACTCCGCATGGATCGCACATTCCTTTTACTGCAAGGTTGACATTTGATTGTAATAATAATATGGAAGAATATGAGGCTTGCATCATGGGTCTCGAGGAAGCTATTTATCTCAGAATTAAAATTCTAGATGTGTATGGCGATTCAGCTTTGGTAATAAATCAGATTGAAGGAGAGTGGGATACTCGTCACCCCAGCTTGATCCCTTACAAAGATTATGCTAGAAGATTGTTACCCTTCTTTAATAAAGTTGAATTCCATCACATTCCTAGAGACGAAAATCAAATGGAGGATGCTCTGGAACCTCTAGCTTCTATGTATCAAGTGAATACTTGGAATGATATACCTCGAATTATAGTTCAGCGACTGGATAGGACCGTTCATGTGTTTACAACATAAGAGGTAGCAGATGAGATACCTTGGTATTATAATATCAAGCATTTTCTCTAGACTCGGGAATACCTGATTGGTGCATCGAATAAAGATAGAACGACATGGAGAATATTGGATGGTAGCTTCTATCTCAGTGAAAATGTGTTGTACAAGAGAAATTATGACATGGTCCTGCTCAGATGCGTGGATAGACACGAAGCAGAAATGTTGATGCATGAGACTCATGAAGGTTCGTTTGGCACTCATGCCATTGGATATTCGATGGCTAAAAAGATGCTAAGGGCAGGTTACTATTGGCTGACAATGGAATCTGACTGTTACATATTTGCAAATAAGTGCCATAAATGCCAGATTTATGCGGACAAGATTCATGTGCCTCCGACACTTCTCAATGTTATTTCTTCCCCGTGGCCTTTCTCTATGTGGGGGTATTGACATGATTGGAATGATAGAACCCAAACTTTGAATGGACACTGTTTTATTTTGGTAGCAATTAATTACTTCACCAAATGGGTGGAAGCTGCTTCATGTGCTAATGTTACCAAGCAGGTGGTTGTACGCTTCATTAAGAATAATCTTATATGTCGGTATGGTGTGCCAAGCAGAATTATCACCGACAATGGCTCGAATCTGAACAACAAGATGATGACAGAACTTTATGAAGAATTCAAGATTGTCCATCACAACTCATCTCCGTACAGGGTGAAGATGAATGGGGCTATTGAAGCTGCTAATAAGAATATCAAGAAGATCATCCAGAAGATGGTTGTTACTTATAAATATTGGCATGAAATGCTTCCTTTTGCTTTACATGGATATCGGACATTTGTCCGCACTTCAACAAGAGAAACCCCGTTCTCCCTCGTGTATGGAATGGAAGCCACACTCCCAATCGAGGTTGAGATTCCCTCTTTGCGTGTGATAATGGAAACCAAGTTGTCATAGGTTGAATGGGTCCAAAACAGGTTTGACCAATTGAATTTGAACGAAGAGAAGAGAATGACAGCTTTGTGTCATGGGCAGTTATATCAAAAGAGGATGAAGAAAGCTTTTGATAAGAAGGTCAAACCTCATGAATTCAGAGAAGGTGACCTCGTGCTCGGGAAGATCAAGTCTTTTAACGCTGATTCTAGGGGAAAGTGGACTCCCAATTTTGAAGGCCCATATGTTGTCAAAAAATCCCTCTCTGGCGGCACATTAATTCTTAAATATATGGATGTCGAGGAGTTCCCATGTCCCATGAATGCTGATGCAGTTAAGAAATACTTCGCCTAAAGAAATAAAAGAACAGCTCACTAAGTTGAAAACCCGAAATGGTGGCTTAGGCAAAAAGGAGCGTCTCGGTAGGCCGAAAACACGAAAGGGCGGTCTAGGAAAAAATTAGAGACATAAAGAGAATAAAATTTCCCGCTAAGTTGAAAACCCGCAAGGGCATCTTAGGCAAAAGTTATGGACTTTCTTGGAAAGTAACTACATCAGACAAGACTTGATCATTGAAGCAACAATCTTCTTGGATCCTCACCATACTTCAACGAAAGCTGCTGCTCAGAATTTCAAAGTTGTTAGAGGGAATAGTGGTCATTGTATCTCAATGTGTCTTTTTCATTATATATTACCATTTTATGAACTTTGTAATCATCATGTTGTACCCCATAATTTATCCTCTCATTTCACTCAAGACATGCCACCAAAGATCTTCAATTGCTCAAGTTGACTAAGGATTGACCAGAAAAATCCTCCTCTTAAGACAATAAGCCTCAAACTAGGGTTTCAATTTCAAACAAGATGGTTGATCCCTAAGGGTCCCATATGTTCTCCATTGCCCTAGTATGTCCCCTAGATCACCCATTTCAAGTTTCATGCCTTACACAATAAGTTTGCTCAGTCAACTGCTTAAGTATTGGAAAATCAATTGTACTAGGTCAAAAGTCAACTGTGACCCAAATACAGTCAAACTTCAAATATTTTTGGTGAACATCAACATTTTAAAGTAATCTCCATAATTTGATCAAGGGTTGATCATGATTCCTCAAGAAATGCTCCAAACTCATCAAAAGTCAAAAATGGCAATTTAGGGTTTCTATAGGAAAAGTCAACCAAACATTGACCAGGCATAACTTTCTCATCCTTTATCAGAAAGTTTCCAACCAAGGCTCATTTTTAAGAGAATCCAATTCCCTACAAGTTCTCTTCAGCCCTCAATGTCAAGAAATGCATCAATAAAAATTTACAAGTTCATACATTATATGTCATTTCAAAAAGTCAACAAAAACACCTTTTGGGTCAAAGCTCCTTATATGAACATGGAACATCCAATTGAGATAAAACTAAAAGGGTTGTTTAGAGGACATCCTAATCTTTCTAAAAAGTCAAAGAACACCCTCTTAGGGTCAAAAATAAGAGAGATATGCATTTCTAAAGTTGACCAAATTCTGGAAATGTGTATGAAGTCAGCATTGAGCAAAATTGATATTTTTCCAAATGAGCCCATGCTTTCTTGTTCGAAACTTGTTCCTAAGATGGACTACGACCATGATCTTATCCACTTATTATTTTATTATTTTTATTATTTGTTTTGATTTTTTATTCATTTAAATCAAAATAAATCAATTTAAATAGTGGAATAATGAAATAAAATCCAAGATTTTATTTTATGAGAACATTATGAGTCTATGATCAGCTGGTAACTTAAGGATTTCGTGCAAGGAATGATTGGAACAAAAATAGAAAGATTTGGACTATTTTAGAAACTAAAAATATCCATAGAAAATTAAATCTTTTTACCATAATTTTTCAAGATTGCATCTGTTTTTGTTGACCTAATTAGTTCTATTATATATTCATAACATTCCCAGAGCAGAAAAACAAGGATTAGTCGTATGAATTGGGAGAACAAAACTTAATTTTTTACAAATAAAGTGGTGATTGGATTTTCTACTACAAGGAGATTCAAGGACTTTCAAGGCTAGATACCAATTCCTGGTAGTATTTGGGAGCTATTTGGACCATTACCACGCCTCAACACCTTCAAAAACCGCACATATAGATTCACGGTTTGTTCTTCATTCTTGAATTTGGTTTTGAGAATTTACACATTATAAATGATTTCTAAATATACATTCATGTTTCTATCATCATTTAGAGTACGTTTGTATAATTAATTATGAGTTTTGAAGCATATTTGATAACCTGCTATTGTTAGGGTTTAGAGGTTTGTTTTAGGGCTTTTCATTTCAGGCAAAATCAGGGCCAAAGATGAACACTATTGCACTCAAGAGATTAAACCAAGTTGATCTATGTAATTAAATTTGATTTATCTCGCCTGGTGTTGATTTTTGAGATTTGCAGGTTTATAGTTACAACATATGTCTGTAGGTAAAAGTCCTGTCTAAAATGACAGTTCCTTTAAAGAAGATGATGGCGTGTCCAAACCTGGTTGGACAGTTTGAATCTCGCGCGTGTTTTATTACATCACTGAATCATTATGTTATATAATATGTTATTTGTATTTGATATAATGATTGAAGCGTTGGCTCAGTGGTACAAGTGGAGGCTTTTCAGCATGCGTATGTAGGAGGTCAGGGGTTCGACCCCTGCCTCCTACATGTTATTTTTCTTAACACTTGTTTGCGGATTCCATGCCTTTATTCCAAGCGCACACACCATAGATCTCCAGATCATCACCCTTGGACCGTTCCTTGGCTAGATCACACGCTTCCAGGATGCATCTCCATGGTGGACATCCTAGCAAGCCTCCCATTGAATCCAACGCTTGTTATGGGTCAACTAGACTTGGGCTTGGCAGAATTCAGCAACAACACCCTCCAATCTGGGCCTACACCCCCTCAGGCCTAATTTCTAATCTTTTCTAGTTTTTATTTATTTATTATCATTATTTAGTTTAACTATTTTTTATTAATCAATTTTTTTCATAAAAAATCATAAATTTAAAATCACAAAAAATAGGATTTAGTTTTTTTTAATAAATTAATGTTTATAAATAAATTAATTTCACCAACTTTAATTTATTTTCCATCAATTAAAATTAATTAGAAAAATTAGGTCAAAATTCAATTCTTTTTCTCATAAAATCCAAAAAATATTTTTAATAATCAAATTAGATTTTTAAAGTTTTTGAACCTTTTTTCCAGTTAATTCTCACGCGTAATTATTTTTGCCGTACGATTAATTTTTACTATTGATGTAACTACGCCCAGTTTGTAATAGCTTAATTAGGTTTATTTCAATTCCGCATTTTTACTTTTCAGTCATTAATCATGTAATTGCGCCAAAGCCTTGTAATAATTAGGAACTTTATCTTTCCGCCATTTATTTTCCAGCTCGATAAACTGTTTAGATGAATGTTTAATAGGGTTCGTGAAAGATAATGATTAATTGAACCTATATAATCCTAATTAAGCAAGATAAAATATCTAAAAAAAGAACACAGCTGCACACTTGCACCCTTAGACTATACCTCACTCGGTTGCCATCAAATTACGGTAACAATTCTCGAAACGTGAGAATTCTTAGTGGTTGTCCTTAAGTCTAGAGATCACTAGTCCCTTGATGACCCTCTCGATTGTTGCCTCGGTATAAAAGTGATCTTAGGGCTTTAGGACAGTTACTAAGAGATCTTGCCCTGTTTCCTTAGTGACCGTACGTCCCTTTCGATAGTCCCTCAAGCATCCTACGACTAGGGTTACCTACTCACTAATAGTAGGATAGCACTGTCTAAAGGATAGGAGTAAAAGAGCAAACTTTTTTTTTTGAGTAGATAGATAAATGTTAGGTACTTGCTCAAACAATTCATTTTACACACCACACTTTCAAACACTTTTCAAACAAAGTTTTCAAAACACTTTATCACACTCTTGAGGACTGATACATGGGTTATCATAAAGTGAATCGCCGCACTAATGCATTTTCAAACAAAAACTTTTTCACACAAACACGAAAGCAATTTTCAAAAATGAGCAAGTACCTAAGAGCCCATGGAAAACCATGGATGGAAAAGGTGCTAATACCTTCCTTTTCCATAATCTACCCCCCTTACTCAGAAAATCTTGAAAAAAGGTCTTTTTTTGTTCTTTTCACCCTTTCCTTTGTTGGATAAAAGAAAAATCGGTGGCGACTCTTGCTTACCGCGACATTTGGGAACAAAAAATGCAAACCAGTATTAACAGTCGGTTCTGCCACCGTATCACAGAATTGGCGACTCTGCTGGGGAAAATTATAAAGTGGGGTTACCTTAGGGCCTAGTTCATTTTAAAATTGCTTTCTTTATTTGCTTTGATTACTTTACTTTTAAGGGTTTGTTAGGGTATTCTTGTAAGGATCCTACACCCGGATTTGGGGACACTTTTTAGGTAAACAACCATAGATCGTGGAGACTGTACAGCATAGACCGATATGGTTGAAGCGATAGCTGTGTTGGTGTGACACTTTGGTTGGTACCGGTATCCCTTATGTTGAATCGAGGAGAATACGGGGCCGACGTGTGGTGTCGTGAAGCACTAACGAACCTTATAACCTTAGTTGAACAAACTTGGCCATTAGGACGTAGTGAGATGGCCGACTTTAGTGTATTCCCAAGGTCGGAAGATACTCGATGCTACACTCATTGAGGTTTGACTCCTGTGTTTTGTTTGGTTGCGAGTCAATCGCCTATTGAACGAAACTTGTGGGAAAGATCACTGATATTGAGATCCCTTAGAACCCGGTTACTATTCATAGGACAGGTTGAAACAATCCAGCTTCAAGAGGGTATGACCTTAAAACCCATGCAGGCCTTAAACCTAAGGTCTTGGTGTGATTTGTTTGTCGCTTGCTAAACATGTGATTTCTTAGCATAAACATGACATCATGCATCATAAACATTCCTTCTTCATTACACTAACCATTTCAAGGATTAGGGGAATTTATCTTTGTTCTATTTTGCAGATAATGGCTTTCGCTCATAGAAATACCATCCAAATCAGCTTTGTGAGAATACCGCTTCAACTCAAAGAGCTAGTATCCAGTGTTTATGAGACTTCCTCATTCACCAAGAACTACAATCGACTTCTCAATCTGGTTACCTCGAGTTTTGATGAGAAGATGATGAGTGTGCTCTTTTAGTTCTTTGACCCTAAGCATCATTGCTTCACCTTTCTAGACTATCAGTTGGTACCCACCATGGAAGAGTTCTCTCAGATATTGGGCATACCTATTTTGGATCAGCTGCCTTTCACCAGTTTGGAAGAAGCTCCAAAGTCGGAGGTCATTGCAACAGTTTTACACCTGAAACGGTCCGAAGTTGTATCCAACTGGGAAATAAGAAGCCGAGTTAAGGGCTTTCTAGCCAAGTTCCTAATAGAGAAGGCTTTGTCGTTTTGGGATGATTTGGACATCCAGGCTTTTGAGGAGGTCTTGGCCCTTCTCATCTATGGGTTAGTACTGTTCCCTAATCTGTACTTGCTCATAGATATGAATGCTATCAAGGTCTTCCTTTCCCGCAACCCTGTACCCACTTTACTCGGAGATATCTTGCATACCTTCCACACGCGTACCACAAATAAAAGAGGGATTCTTATGTGCTGTGTGCCATTGCTTTCGAGGTGGTTTATTTCTCACCTCCCTAAGACGGTACTGAAGAATGAAGAAGGTTTGGGCTGGTCGCAAAGGATAACGTCACTTTCTCACACGGATATTCTCTAGTATTCCCGATCTATGGGAGATATTTCTATCATTGACCACTGCGGGGAATTCCCTAATGTCCCACTACTTGGAATTAGGGGAGGAATAACCTATAATCCTTCTCTAGATCTGCGACAATTTGGTTACGATCGAAGGGATGGTCCTCATGAGATGCTTATCCAGGGCATTGTGTTTAACTATGAAGATGATGTTTAAGAGTATCGCCAGAGGTTCATACGAGCTTGGGGCATGGTAAACAGATTTGACATCAGGACTTTGGGACCGAAGACTTCCATTCCTATGGAACCTTATCTCCAATGGGTAAGAGCTCGTGCTTAGAGCCTTATGATGCCATTCATAGCCATCTTACCAATGATTGTGGAGCCCATTACTGAAGGGGATATTCCTTATACGGTTCTTTATCTTGATATGCCTACTGATCTTGAAGAATTGCACAGATCCTGGATTCAGCTGAAGAAAGAATAGGATACCTATAGAGACCATTTCTATGCCCATGAGAGGAAGGTTTTAGAGCTCACGAAGCAACTTCATGAGGAAAGAAGTCTTAATGTCTATCTCAGCGCGAAGAGGAAGCGTCCATGGGAAACCTGATTTTTTTAGTTGAAACGCCTAAAAGGAAATTGTATTTTGAATTCTACTAATAAAATATTTGTTTCATTTTGGTTCGCAAATGTAAATTTCCCGAAATCCTTGAAATCATTGAACACACATATCATACATGTCATTGCATAAACAGGTTTCATAGCAGGTTTCTCATCTTCTCCGTTGTTTATTTCACACAGTAAAGAAATGGCTCTAAAACAAACTATGAAGGACTTACAGACTCAGAACGCACAATTCCAACATATGATCATGGCTCTATCCAAAGGGAAGGAGGAACTAAAAGCCCTGATTGTTAAAGAAAAGACCAAAAAACCAAGAAGGATAGCTGGTGTGGTAAATCAGGGAAGAAGATTCAAGGGATCATTGAAGCAAATGGTTGATCTGACCTCTTCATCCAAGGAAGGAGAGAACCAAGAGTATGAGACAAGAGAGGAAGACCCTAGTCCTGGGGAATCTGATAATGATATTGATTACAATGAGGAGTTGTATCCTCCGACTGATGAAAAGTACAAACAGCTGAAGAGCGTCTTTATGCAATGGAGATTCAGAAAGTTCCTGGGCTGGACTTTGAAGAGATGGGTTTCGTGTATGGGGTTGTCATTCAGCCAAAATTCAAAGCACCAGTGTTTGCTAAGTATGATGGGGTTTCATGTTCCAAGATGCACCTCTGATGTTATGTGAAGAAGATACAGCCTCACACTGCTGACAGAGACTTATGGGCCCATTTCTTTCAGGATAGTTTATACGGAACTCAGTTAGATTGGTTCTATCAACTGGAAAGGGCCAACATTCATAATTGGGAAGACCTGGCTATTGCTTTCTATAAGCAGTATTAGTACAATGCAGACCTTGCTCCCACCTGTACTCAACTCCAAAGTATGGCTATGGGTTCGAGCGAGGGCTTTAAAGACTACGCTCAGAAATGGAGGGACTTAGCAGGAAGAGTCCAGCCTCCCCTGTCTGATAGGGAGCTGGTGGATATGTTTATGGGTACCCTGTTTGGTCCATTCTCTAATCACCTGATTGGAAGTTCCTCGATTGGCATTACTGAATTAATCTTGATGGGGGAAAGGGTGGAAGCTGGAATTAGGAGTGGTAAGATCCAAAAGGATGCATCCTCCAGTGCAGTAAGGAAGCCATTTGTTGGAAATAAAGAGGTTAGTGTTGTGTACCATCAAAGAAATCAGGACAGAACTGAACACCGTCCAGCGGTAGGGGCTATCATGATCTCTAAGCCTGCACCTACTCAACAAAGGGATAGTCATCCGAGAATAGAAAGGCCAGTAAGACAGTTTACTCGGATAAATATGACATTGTCATAGGTTTTGCCTCATTTGCTGAAATCTAATCTGATAACTCTAAGGTAAGCTCTGAAGAATCCCAACACCACCTCTCCCTGCTACAATCCAAATGCCCGATGTGCTTATCATTCAGAAAGTCCATTTCATGATACAAATGACTGTTGGGCTTTGAGTAACAAGGTACAATACCTTCTCGAGGTGAAGGAAATTGAATTTGACGCTCCTGAGATTCCAAATGTTATCACTGCTCCTATGCCCAAGTATGGTCGTGGTGTTAACGCTATTGAAGACGATGTGTTTGTTATTGTTGTTGAAGAACTTTTTACTCCTCTTATGACCGTTAAGGGGAATTTGTTGGACGCCAATTTATTTCCGGGATGTGGCGAAGGTTGCCACTTCTGTTTATCTCTACCGACTGGTTGTCATTTGTTGAAGGCAAGTGTTCAGCGCCTGATGGATGATAGAGAGATTTTGTTTGAAAAGAATCCCGTTCCAACCATTTCTTGCAAGGATGTTTCGATAATAACCATCTCCACCAATCCTCCCAGGGTCTCCACCAAAAGACCCGTCAGGATTACATCTGTTTCGAAGTTTACTCCGATGATAATTACATTACTAGGGCCAATCCCATACTCCTCGGACAAAACTGTTCCTTGGAACTATGTGGGTGACGTCTACTACCACGGAGTCAAGCAAGATTGGCTGGCTGATGAAGACCAGGTCTCTGAGAATGTTGATCCTGACATTGTCAACATTGTTAGAACCAGCAAAATAACAAGTTGAAGAGTTTTCCCCCCCAAGATTTATCCTGCGAAAGTTGTTACTGGTCCTGTGATTATTCCTACTTTTGTTCTTGCTCCTACTACAACTATAATTCCTTTGATTACTCCTGCTGACACCCCTATCACCGAGTCGACCGAGACTCGGGGAAAAGACATATTGGTTGAGCCTGTCCGGATGAAGGCACATTCAGTATCTATCCCAGAGGCTTCCAAGAAGGAGATAGAAGAAATTCTGAAAATTATCAAGAAAAGCGACTACAACATGGTCGAACAGCTGGGGCCGACCCCTTCAAAGATATCTATGCTAGCCTTGCTGTTGTGCTTCGAAGCTCATGCGAAGGCTTTGGTGAAGTTCCTGAAAACTGCTCATGTGCCCCGGGAAACCTCTGCTGACCAATTTGAAGATTGCATGGTCAGTTTGACGGCTGATAATGGTTTGGGCTTTTCTGATGCTGATTTGACTCCTAGAGGGAGGAAGCACAATGATGTGTTGCATGTCTCTATCGAATGCAAGGGAACTACTTTGGCCCATGTCCTAGTAGATACTGGTTCTTCATTGAATGTGCTGTCTAAGAATGCTCTGGATAGACTGGACTGTGAAGGTTTGACTTTGAAGCCCAGTAATATTGTAGTGAGGGCTTTTAACGGCTCAAAGAGAATGGTGCACGGGGAGATGGACATCACCATCAAAGTTGGTTCTCAGACTTTTGACTCTACCTTCTACGTGATGGATATCAAACCATCCTATTCTTGTTTTTTGGGTTGCCCTTGGATTCATGGGGCGGGTGCTATTACATCCACTCTGCATCAGATGATGAAATACCCGGTCAAAGGGAGAATTATCACTATATACAGGGAAGAAGAGTACATGGTCAGTCACCTGAATTCATTCAGATATGTGGAAATGGAGGGTGAGTTCATCGAGACTCCGTGCTAGAATTTCAAAGAGGTACCTCAGACTCTGGCTACAACTGAAATTGCTACCAATATGCCGAAGATCACCAGACCTCCCTTGAAGATGTCCCCTCTCAAGGATGCAAAAGAGACTATTGAAGAAGGTGGGTCTATGTTTACTGTGGAAATTGGTAAACAACCGCTGGTCCTCCCAAAGTCCTGAAATTAAGGGTTACTTGCAAGATCGACCAATTGATCTTAAGATGCGTGCTAAGATTTCTTGATTATTATACCTATTCTGTCGAAATCCTTATCAAAGGGACAATTTCCTTATGATTAAGGGAACACTTACAATAACGGCTTTCCACATAATAGTTAAATCGACTGACTAGTGACTCGTGACCAACAAAAGATCTTTTAAGATTCAAAATACTAAATTCCTGGTGACTCGTGACTGATAAGAAGTATTGAACATTTTAGGGAAAATCAATAATGGCATAGAACCTGTGTTTGAAGACGAATATAAAACATACAGAATAATCAAGAAAGACTATTGAAAGATAAAAGATTCACATTTAAAGTAAACGTGGTGATTCACGTACATCAAACACTTTCTGAACTCTTCGTTCCTGACGCTCAGAGATGAGAGTTTTGATGAGTAATTTGATAATACAAGTGAACCCCCAAAATTGACAATAAAATGACCTATTTATAATATTTACATCATAACTTCGTAAAATAAAATCTACGGGTCAGATTCGACCCCCAATGGTAACTACTCCACTGGATGCTGCCACCTGTTTGGAACCCAAATAATCATGCAATCGTGCTTGGAAGTTGTGCGTTTGACTTCTCCTGCTCATGACCACTACAGATAACTACTCCTAGTCTTACGGAAATAACTTCTCCTGGCTTCAAAAGTAGCTGCCTTTGTTCATAGATTCGACGCTCTCTTTTTGTTTGAGGAAGGCATCTTTTGCTGAATATTTTCCTAAGTCCAGAAACTTTCTTCTTCGTCGACAAAAACTAACTTCGACCACTTTGCTTTCGACCTTAGCTCATCACAAGCAGCTCCTATTACTTCCCTTAAATCCCATAATACTCTTCTTAGTCGACCAGACGCATTTCGACCATTTTACCTTACTCTTCATCATTTGGTCAAATCAACCAAAATTTGCCATGGTTCGTTATGGACTCTTTTTTACCTTTTTCCAACCGACACGACTTACCTTCAACTCTTGGTGCAATATATTTCTTTTATAAAGTCTAATTAAATGACACCATACTTGTAATTATCTTGGTCTCTAGCTTCTGACATTCTCACCTTCAGAAGATAACCCCTAACTTATAGAATCATATCCTTTGAAAACTATGCTTAAATACCTTAAGATTTTTTAAGGTAACACAATGCCCCCAGAGATGCCATTTTAGACTTGTCGATTTCTATGAGAGATGGGCATCTTTGAAGCGTCGGCTTGAGTTTATTATAAAACCGTTTCTTTCCCTGAGATTTTGTTTTTACTGTTTTAAATATGACATCACCATCATTATGGTAACATATTACGCCTTCATTTTCGAGACGTGGGACAATAAATGCTTGCTATCATTGCACTTTTAGTGGGAGATGTGTCTATCCATCCGACGCAGATCCTCCACCATGTGTCTTACTTCAACTGACACAATCTAGACTTGGGAAATCACAAAGAGTCAATCGAATTTGGAGGCAGCATGGTAAACCACGTAAAGGAAGCCTTAGTAAGGGAAGAGGGAAAATGTTTCACCCTCAAACGTTCATTATTCGCCATATCGCCAGATTCAGTTAAATATCTAGCAATATGTTCGACTGTCGATTCCCCAGGTTCCTCCCAAATTTTGTGT